>JAEIFU010003827.1:0-23455 GCA_018904235.1 Lordiphosa stackelbergi | reverse complement strand
CATCACAACCGTTCGACGGTCTCGGCTGCCGCCAACACCGTCCGCCAGTCGCTTCTGCTCCGTGCGAGCTGGGACCAATTGGTCAAACCAAGCTTGGCAAGGTCTGCCCTAACCTGGTCATCATCCCATCTTAGTCGGGGTCTCCCCGCCTGCCTTCTTCCCTCCGTAGTCAGCCGCGTTCAGTCACAAGCTTCTTACTGGAGCTTCTTCGTCCATCCCGGTGACATGTCCCAACCAGCGCAGCCGCTGGTTCTTTATGCGCTTCAACAGATAGGTGTCCCCATAGAGTTCTATATAGTTCGTCATTATTTGAAATGCGGAAAACATCGCCAACTTTTAATGCGTCCATAAATCCTCCGAAGAATCTTTCGTTCAAACACGCCAATCGCCGCTTCATCCGCTGCTGTCATTGTCCATGCTTCTGCGCCGTATTGCAGGACTGGGATGATTAGCGACTTGTATAGGGCTAATTTTGTTCTTCGCTTGAGGTCTCTGCTCTTGAGCTCTCTACTTAGTCCGTAGAAGCATCGGTTTGCAAGAGTGATCCTTCGTCGGATTTCCAGACTGATGTTGTTGTCGCTGGTTATCGTCGTTCCGAGCTTTAAAGTTGTATTCTCCCATTGTAATAAATTGTCCAAGACGCAAGGACTTTTGTCTGCGGGATACAATGGGTATTTCGTCTTGTCCTATTTCTTACCGCTAAACCCATCAGTTCTGACTGCTTCAATCTCGGAAAACGCCCTGCTTACCGCCCGTTCGTTTTTGCCGATGATGTCGATATCATCGGCATATGCGAGTAGCATTAGATCTTTATAAATAAAGGCGCCCATTCTGTTGGCATGTGCACCGGCGCAGTATATATCCATCAGTAGATTGAAGAAGTCGATCGATAAGGTATCGCCCCGCCTAAAACCCTTATCAAAATGGTTCGGAAAGGTTCTTCCTATTTGACGGGAGCTGTGTACTTCCATCGTCATCATGCAAAGACGGACGTAATCCCGCATACTAAGTGTAGACAGGGCTTCAAAAAACCTTGACCTTATCGGCGTGTCGAAGGCTGATTTATAATCAACAAATAGATGGTGTGTGTTGATGCCTCTCTCATAGGTCTTTTCCAGGATTTGCTTCAACGAATATCTGGTCTGTGGTGGATTTACCAGGTTCCAAAGCCACACTGATAAGGTCCAATCAGTGTGTTTATAAGCGGCTTAAGACGTTCACACAAATACGCGATGAAGAGAGGTAATGGGAAGGAGACTGATCCCAAGCGGTAGTTGGCGCAAACTGCAGGGTCTCCTTTTTAAAGATTGGGCATAGAACACTTAAATTCCAATCGTCGGGCATCTTGGCGTGATTTTTTCGGCCTTCTTAAACCATTTGTACCAGTTAAATGTTGCTGATTTTGGCAGAGCTTGGTCGCCATAAGCCTTCTGCAATACCTCCCAACGTTTCCGCAGCGGTAATTCCATTCAGGAAGCAAAATTTAATCGCACTTTTGTTAATAATTGTACATTTGAATATCGACGAAACCATTTTTGCGTGTCACAAAACCAAACGTAACTCAAAAAATTATGAATACTTTGACATGAAATTTTGAAATGTCATAAAAGTGCTGCCAAGTGCGCGTGATTTAAATCGACAAATTCCGACTACTTTTTGCCCACAGTAGTACTACTATGATTATTAAAGATATTAACATAATTTTGGGTCTAACTATATTATATGTACCTTTCACAGCGGGCTCAGCACCCTTTCAATTATATTTCAACTTTGCTGGCTTTCCCGTTTTGCCCCCACCCTTTCATCCTCCTTTCCAACTTCCACTGCTCTCACTCTTTCCCCTCGCCCTTCAATCTAACACATGTAGTAGCTGTAACTGTCTGAGAGAGCCAAAGATGAATGGCATACACACATAACATTAATTGTGTAAGTGTGAGACGATACAAACTTTTCTTTGGCCTTTTCACCAACCTCGCGGATAAATTTTCTAAATTTTCTTTCTTAGTGCCCGCCTGCATAACTAAACTAAGGTCTGGGTCAAATCTTAGATCTGTAGGAAAAGCTGTTTTGGCTGTGGGTCAGGTCAGTCGGTCCTACAGATTTATAAGTAAGTTATAAGATTATATCTGTGCCAATCTGACATTAAACTAAAAATCTAATCTGTGTATTAAACTTAATAGTTAACGTGGTTTAAATATAACATATATTAACTACTAAGAAAGTGGGTCAGGCCCGACTATAACATAATCTGTACCCCAATGTTTGTGTATAAGAATCCACAAAATGTGGCAAAACGGCTATAGAGTGTGTGAAGTGTTGCCCATCGCCGTTTCGGCCAGTGCTTCCCTTTAAATTTTTGCTACCGCTCCTCCGGTCTTTATAATTTCTTCGACAAATCGATAAATTATACTAGTTACTAAATATGCGCAGATGGTACAAACCGTCTATCTCTAAAACTGGAAGAGATTTGAATGTTTTTCAAAATTGTGGGAGCCAAAATGGGCGTGGCAAAATTAAAAGTAAACTCGATCTACCTGCAAAGTACAAGAAGCACTTGTTTGATACATGTCAAACCAGTAACTCTTACTTACATCTCTGAGATCTCTTCGTTCATACGGTCATGGCTAAACATATATATAATTTATAGGGTCGGATATGATTCCTTTCCATGATATACACTTTTGCAAAGTACAGAGTATTTATATACATAAATTCATGGAAAAGCAAGAATTGTGGTAAGAAAAATACTAAGAACACCAAATTTATTAAAATTGACTAAGCCAAGTCTTCATTGTGCTCCCGCTACCAGAAGAAGGCAAAAGCTTAGCTAAATCCCGCCAAGTTCGACTCGAGATACCCATTAAGTTCCGTGAGTGCTCAGCCGTTCCGTTGCAATGAATATTTATAATTATAATTTATAAGTGTTTGAAAATGCTCTGCTATTTCGTAGTATTTTGTTTTGGTCTTGCTCCTGCTCTAAATATGAAAAGAGTAGAGCAGTAGCCGGAGCACAAAATCAAATCTGAAACACTATGCTCTGCTGCGTGCTGTCAATTTTGTCAATAGCACACAAAAACTACTATCAAAATACTGGAGCAATAGGGAGCAACTGAGCAAAGCAGGCACAGAGCTTCTAGAGCTGCTTCCAATAGTGCCTGTATAGCTGCTCCGGTAGTAGTCTCAAATTCATTCCAAAAAACATAAGTAAGTATTATTTTATTGTACATATATTTTATAAATTTACTATAATTCAACCATGATAACTAGAGGGCAACGAACTCAACATGACAGCGCGCCAATGCAATGCAGTTATAGAAAAGTACTTTGTCCAAGTGCAGAAGGATACCTTAATGCAAACATGCAGTCGCATACAAAGAAAAATCGTACCCATAATTTGAAGAAACACTTGGCACAACTACATAACATCACCTTGGAATGGGTAAAACTATACGCTCGTCTGCTGATTCAATCAGAAATATCAGAAAAACAAATGATTAAAATAGGATAAACCAAAAAAACTCATTCGCTCATACATTGACTGGTCACAGAAGACAACATTTTTAATGTTTTAAACTCGGAAAACATGAGAAGCATAATCGATCCTATTTGCCAGGGATTATAGCTAAGACCGGGAAAAATTTCATCCTTAATGGAAATCACTGCAAGAAGGTAAAGCAGGTAGCTAACAATATAAGAGTCAGCATTAAACAAGAAATAAATAATCGTCTTATATCACTGAAAATTGATAGTGCGACTCGGCTTCAAAGAAATATTTTGGAATCGAATTCATAAGCAAAACCGAAATTCAATCAAGATCCTAGGCATGACGCTGCTGAAGTGAGCTCATGCCACAACATCCAAGAATCTAGCTAAAGATCAACATTGGCTGCATGACATTCACTTGAATCAAATCGCTAACATCGGACAATGGAGCAATATGATAAAAGCAACAAAATATTAAATGAACACGATGCTGATGAGCATAATGTAGAAGAAAACAACAACGAGCACTTCAGAAATGTTGAACTTTTTCAAAAATCTGAAGATATCCGGTTGGGAGATATTAAAATCATGCAGGTGTGCGGGCGCATACTTCACAATTGTGCGCTCTCGACGTCACAAAAAAATGGAATTGAAATCATACCTACTTCAATGTCGAAACATGGCAAAGCATATCCGTAAGCCATCTAATGGATATCGAGAGTTATTTGAATTTATGAAATTAGATTTACCACAATTAGATTGTCCTACAAGATGGGGATCAACCCTGATTATAACATTACAAGAATTACAGGATAGCATATATATAATATACCTAAAGAAATTCATTTAATAACCACATTCTGTACTTCATGGCATATTCTATACCTAGACTACCGTTCACTAGCCCAATCCAACTTCCATCTATGTCTTTATTTAAAATATTTAATGTTTCCTGGTAGGTTGACGCACATTTATGAAAACACCTAACTCGAAATTCGTTTAGTACTGCACATCGTCCTAGGAAATGGTGAATTGATTCGTCCTCCGCATGTTGCACAAGTTGCAGAGCCTTAAAGTTGTTTGTTTATTGCCTTTTAGGTTCAGCAAATCGCCCCTAGCTTTTAGAATCCATGTTATGTGTCTTTGAGTGTTTCTTACGTTACAATATAATGCTCCTTTCGTATATTCGAGATGTTTGTACATTCTACTGTCGCTAGCTCTTGCTTGTTGAGTGTCTAAGCTTTTCTAGAAGATTTCCGCATACTCTTCTCCAATCCTCTGGTGTTGAATTGTTTCGTAACTCGTCGTTGTAGTGTTCGATATGTGTCTGTATGTCATTTATCAAAGCAATTAACTTAATTTATTGAATAAAGGTATTCACTTTGTTGAGCACATAGGCACTTGGGGAAAAGTGTAAGCATTATCAACAACATTTTCCTCTGAAGAAATTGTACGCAGCTTGCTCGACTCAGACCTCGACTACGAAAACTCAGGCACGTGTGCCCAAATAGTGTGTAGAATATTTGTTATAATTTAGTGCTAAAAGTGATATACAAACTAAAAATAAATAAAAGTATTTTGAAATGAATGTACATGTAATTGATAAGCGCAAACTAACATTTAACATTTAATTCGAGACCCATCGAGGAATATTTTGCTTCTGTTTTTTTGAGTTCTCGAGAATTTACTACTTCTACAAAAAGCAAGCATAGCGACTTTGCGACGCAGTGGTATCAGAATGTTGTTGTAGCACCCCTTCGTTAATGTATGCTGAACACAGGTGTACTGGAAATTAACATTAGCCTTTCTTAATCAATTTAGGCAACATTTCAAAATAATTCCCAGATAACTCAACATTAGCTAAAAAAGTTTCTCGTCAAATCATGCGAGGATGTTATTTCACCATTTGTTGTGGTTTGGCCACGTTACAGATGCTGTATGTCCTCGACGGCAAGAATATATGCTATCGACATCGTCCATAAAATCATCCAAAAATTTGTCCATTTCTGAATCAATTTGGTCTGGTAGATATACCATACATCTGCAAAAGTCGACAACATTAAAAAGTGCAGCTTATTAAGGCAGTAATCGAACCACTCCATTCCATTCCAGAAGAATATCTTTAGTGCATTTATATGGCATTTTTATTTATATATAATTTTTTTGTTAACAATTCTCAAAAACAGAGCAGGCGGAACATCAGATGTACATAACTGTGCACTAGAGTGGTCCCCAAACCGGCAAAATGGAAAAAGGAGGTCCCAGCATTCCCAAAGCTAATATTTGGTAAAATTAATAAGTGAAAAATCAAAAAATTTTATTTTTATTTTTAATGGGCGGGAAAAGGTCTCAAAGTTTTAAAAACATTAATCATACGACACGTTCACTAAATACAAATTTTTTACAATCGAAGTTACTAATTCATTTCAATTGCTGTCATTGTTTGAAATTCATAAAGAGATCTAAATTTGTGGAAATAAAATATTTACTTTGAATAGTTTATAAATAAAAATCATCGCCGACTATTTATAACTGAAAAATAGATGATAAGAGGCAACACTGCTATTAGTTATTTACAAAAACTTTAGCACACCATTCGCCCCGTTAAAACTCGGCTTTTTTAACTTGTTGTTATATACGCTATATCAGAAAAGAATCAGATAGGGGGTGAAAGCATGACGTTAAAAATTTCATAAACAAGGGGAGTGCCTTACTGTGCACAGAGAGCTGTCACAATACTAGCGGAACAACTTGTTAAATTTCAGTCAGTAAGCAACTGTTGCAAGCGAAGCCATGGAGCAAAGAATATTAGAGAGAACGTTTGCGCTGCCTCTCAATTTTGCTGGTGCTAAACGATAGTGCCCAAAAAGAGGGAGACAACCATAACCCAAATGTATCCAGAGAGAGCGAACAGCTGACCAAAAAGTATCTAGAGAGCGTAAATGAGAGCGAACAGCTGACAATTTTCTGACAGAAGCGGTGTGGACTGAGCAACCTTTCTCACTATTATTCTTTGCTCCATGGCGAAGCATCTCCGCGTGTTTTACTCAGTAGCTTAGTCGGCTTTGTATTGAAAATATTATCTCTCTCGCTCTCGCTCTCTTTGACACAAATATAAGGAGTTGTGAGCGAGTGAGCCTACCTTGTTTAGTATACCTTGGTCGGGCAAAATTTCCCAAGTGAATATCCTAAATGTTTCTTTCATAAATTTTATTAGACAAAATGAGGGAGTCTTTTGCGTCATAATTCAGGTGAAGGGAATAGGTATAAAATGAATACAGCGCAAACCGAATCGAAACCGCGGTTCAGTAAGCTCCGAAAACCATGCAATGAAATGAGCGGGGGGTTTAAAAACTGTGTGAACCACTGAACTACACCAGTCCTTATTTCCGAGTTGTCATTACCAAAAAGCTTACTCATTTTGCACGTCTGGAAATTTATGTTTCAGATGTTTGACAATGTGCAAGCTTTCTGTGAGGGCTCTCCATTTAGTCTCAACTTCTTGTTTCTTTCCAAATTACTTTTTTTAACGTTGTTTACTTCAAGGTGCCAAGTCTTGCAATAATTATGTAGTTCATTTGTTTGGTGCATGCTGGGCGTTTCCCTCATTATTTTGATGTGTTCTTCTGCTATATGCACGCCTCCCCAAAGTATTTTCGAAATATCTTCTACATATACAGAGCAAAGAGAAATGGTCAAATAAAAGTAACACTCAAAACAATCCCAAACTTTATTATATATAATCCACCATTATACATGCGAAGGTGTATTGTTAAACAGTCCCACTCAGTCGCCGGTATGTGTCAGAAGGGAAATCTTCAAAGTGTATCTTTGGGTATAGGTTTGTGAGCAGTGTGAGTAAGCAGGTGTCTCCTTAAAGAGCTCTTACGGCCAAAAGACATTGAGCACTCTGTACATTTGAAAGGTCGTTCGTCAGTGTGAGTGCGGGTGTGTTCCTCCAGGCTCCGCTTACTGAGAAATGCCTTTGAGCAGTGGGAACATTCAAAGGATCGCTCGGCAGTATGTGTGCGATGGTGCTGATCCAGATTGCTCTTACTGATAAATGTTTTCGAGCAGTAGGAACATTCGAAGGGTCGCTCTCCAGTGTGTGTGCGAAGGTGTCGGTCCAGACAGCGTTTACTGATAAAAGTCCTAGAGCAATGGGAACATTCGAAAGGTCGTTCGCCAGTATGTATGCGTAGATGACTCTTTAGACTGCCACTTTGGGTAAAAGACATGTTACACTCTTTACACGTGTAAGGTCGTTCTCCAGTATGCGTGCGAAGATGTAGATCCAGATTGCGCTTGGTGCTAAAGCTCTTTGAGCAGTGAGAACATTCGTGTGGGCGCTCGCCAGTATGAATAAGTAGATGTCTGTTTAGATCGCCAGTGCGGCTAAACGTCTTAGGGCAGTGGGAGCAGTTGAAAGGCCGATCGCCAGTATGAGTCAGCAGGTGGCTCCTTAGAGTGCCACTGCGGGTAAAGGACATTGGGCACTCCGTACACTTGAAAGGACGATCGCCAGTGTGAGTGCGTAGGTGTGCACTGAGATAGTTTGCTCCGAGAAAGGACTGCGAGCAGTGGGTACATACGTAGGGTCGTTCGCCTGTATGTATGCGTTGGTGTTGCTCCAGATTACGCTTACTACTAAAAATCTTCGAGCATTGGGAACATTTCAAGGGTTTATCTTCAGTATGATGGTCAGTCTTCGAGCTGTGTGAACGTTCCAATGGCTGCTGGCCCGTGTGTGTAAGTAGATGTCTCTTTAAAGTGCTCCTTCGGCTAAAAGACATTGTGCACTCTGTACACTTAAAAGGTCGTTCGCCAGTGTGCGTGCGGAGGTGCTGTTTCAGATTGGCCTTACTACAAAAGGCATTCGAGCAGTAGGAACATTCGTAGGGTCGTTCGCCCGTATGTGTGCGTTGGTGCTGCGCCAGATTGCGATTACTGCTAAAGGTCTTTGTGCATTGAGAACATTTGTGAGGGTGCTCGCCAGAATGAGAAAGTAGGTGTCTCTTCAGATCGTTTGTTCCGCAAAAGGTCTGAGAGCAGTGGGAACACTTAACAGGTCGTTCACCAGTTTCATTCCGAAGGTGAATTGTCAGAGCGCTCTTTCTTATGAATGTCCTCGGGCAATGAGGGCATTCGAAGGGTCTCTCACCAGTATGAGTAAGAAGATGACTCCTCAAAGTTCCCCTTCGGGCAAAAGTCATGGAGCAATCTGTACACTTGTAAGGTCGTTCGCCAGTGTGCGTGCGAAGGTGTACCCTCAGATAGTTGGCAGCGATATAAGACTTTGGACAGAGGGAACATTTGAAGGGCCGCGTGCCCGTATGATGACGAAGGTGAACTCTCAACCTGCATTTTTGCGTATAAATCTTTGGACAGTAGAAACATTGAAATGGAGCATTTCCAATATTTGTCGGAATCTCTTCTTCTTCGTCTATTAAAGATTCAAACTCTTCTATATCGCTGCCTTCGCTTGATGAGCCCTCTTGCTTGAATTGTGAATCGTTTTCGTTCTGATTAGTGAAGTACTTCAGACTCTGCTCCAATCGTCGCTTGAAGTTAAATGCAGTTTTCGCCGCCGCCAAGCAAGAGGGGCAAATGCTTCCTGGAAGATTCTCAGCGGGCTTGACCTCTCGGCAGGTTGTCTCCTCTATTATAAGTATCAAGTCGTGTCCCGCATTGGAGGCGTTGTATATGTTCAGCCAGTTGGTGTCCAGGGTAGCACCCGGACTGGCCATGCAGACGCAGCATAGTTCGTTTATATTTCTGTGGGCCATTCCGCTGCGTAATGTCTGTTAGATGCAAATTGATTGCTTCCAAATATTTTAAGTGAAACACTTAAGAGACGAGTGTGACCGTAAGTTGCTGGAACGAAAACACTGATTTGAACTAGTTCCATTCAAGTAATAAAACAAATCTTTCCACCGTCGATTTTTTTGGCATAAAGTCTAATTATAAAGATTTCTGCACGAAATTTGGTTTATGCTCATATTTCGGGCCCCCAAGGCGACTTACATAGATTCGTTCAGTTTAGAACATTATTTTATATAGCTGCCATATAAACGATCTGGCCGATTTTCACTAACTTTGTTGTTTTTCAAACTATTGCACTGAAATTCAGTTTGTACACGTATTTTAGGCTCCCAAGGTGTCCTACCAAATTTGGTTCAATTTAGACTATTATTTTATATAGCTGCCATATGACCGATCAGGCCGACTAGCATGAATTTAGCTGATTTTTATGATGTAATAAATGCAATATTTACAGAAGCTAATCTATTAACACAACTTTAATTAGGTACCTATATATTTTTAATCATTAAATTCAGAATCTAAATGTAAACAGTAATTATTCTCAATATCGGATGATACAAAGGCTACAGTTTCAGAAATATGTATATCATCGGGCCTGCATTTTGGTTTTGCCTCAATCACATGCTTGTAGCTTGGATATATATCACACTTATGAGATTTGTTTTGTAGCCTGATATTGACATATGTTCTTTTAGTTAAGCTATTTTCCAACAGAAACGCCAATGCTTCATCAGGAGTTAGCGGAATAGGATCCTCCGTTAAAAGCTTCTTCCTTACTTGGCTAGAATTGCCTTCCGATGTTTCTTTAAGCACAAAAGAAACATCGCTACATTTGGCTTTCTTTGCGGACACTGCAGCAGCATGAATGAGCGATGCAGTATTGTTGTTTTGGTTTTGTGAAAGTTCAGCGGCATATTTTCTCTTATATCATTCACCTCCATCAGCATAAGTGGTTCGTGGTCTTCCAAAATTCTTAGGTGATATATTCTGATCATCGTCCCTTGTTTTAATAATTAATTTTGAAGTCATCCATTTTTGGTATCTGGGCTCTGTTTTGAATCTGTGTTTTGTACTGTTGCATTTTATGAAGCATTTATTTGCATAGGCCACGAAATTTTTAATCTTTTTTTATTTGCTCATTTTTTTTATAGATGAAATCGAATACAGCTGATGTTTTACGTCCATTTGTTAACCACACTTCAATCAATTCTTTGTGCTCAAACTCGAGATGGTCTGAAAATAATCGTTATTTCACGGGTTTGTGAAAATTCCTATAACACTTCATCGAGAATTGTACTATCAGCGAAAATTTCGGTTGCATATGTATATAAAGCATTTGTTCCGATTAAGCGTGCTGTATACCTTTATAAAAAATGTTTTAAAATTTATTTTATTTGCTTGATTTTTCTATTTGGATCTTTGGATCTTATAATCATCCTATAATACTTTCAAGTTGATCCGAAAATATGTTTTACAAAAATAAACAAAAACACTTTTTTTATATGATAAAATTTTCCTCGACCCTCGTAATTTTACAAATTTCATATCTTTTCTTTTTTTGTCAAAAAACTTCAAAGAAAAAAGTTATAAAGTTGTCTTTGGAAAAAAAAATCTCTTGGAATTTTTGGAGATTTTGTAATTCGATGAAAGTAACACCCAAAGCACAAATCATATTCGAACTCTATAATTTTGACCCTCCCAAAAATTTTCAAATAATTTCCTCGAGGACTATTTAACCGATTTTGATAAAAAAACAGCTTAAAATTAATTTTGAAATTTGCTGTTTTTGGTGAAAGCTAATGCATATGTCAAATTATTAAAAATAAATATGAAATTTGTGAACAAATTTGTTGTGTTCAATTGTTCTGAAGTACGTTTTTTCCAAAAATGTGATTATTTTTTTTTGTTGTGGGTGTTGAAAAAATAATTTTGAAGTTTTTGGCGATGTCGGAGTCCGATGTCATCGACTCCCTTTGCCATTAGTCGTAATGCCATTTTAAAGGAAAATCAACTGTCCAAAATGTGGTGAAGTGTGCAAAATTTCTTCTAAAGGTAATTGTCTATTATATGTCCTTCTTCTCCAAAAATTCCTTTCCAAAATTTCGTCTAAAGGTTCGAGGACCGTATTTCATTGCCATTCCGTAGTGCAAATGGACAATAAGAAGAAGAAAAGACAAAAAGTACAGTGCAATTTTGTACAAAGTGTTCGCAAAACACTTATTTTGCTGGTACAAAATTTTCTATACCTGAAATTGCAAATTTGTTATGTGTAATGTGGTCAAACTGAGAGGCGAAACGGAGTTTTTCGAGGCCGAAATGGGGTGGTCCCGTCAATCTATTGTTGACTGGAAAAGTTTCCTGAGGGGAAGTATATATATTGTCTGCAGTGTAAATAACAGCCGTTCCATCATTGGAGGACCAGGAAAAGTTATTGAAATTGACGAGTCCAAAGTTGGCAGAGTTCTATTGTGGAAGAAAAGTGGAAGGCCAATGGGTGTTTGGTGGCATCCAGCGGGAGTCCGTTGAGTTGATAAATTTGTAGAAATTGCGCCGAAGGCTTTTTTTTTAAAATTTTCGTGTTTCAAAATATTAATTTATAAAAGGTGGATGTAAACGCGCTTTCAACTTTACATCTAATGCTAGGGTTCCCCCAAGAGAGAGCTCAAAATGTGACTGTGTCTCTTTCTAAAACACAGTGAAGCATGACTTCAGCAAGCACTCGTTGTGCCCCAGGGGCTTTAGCTGGGGAACTCTGCTCTAATGGGTGGTGTGAAAAAAGTTCAGAGCCTCATCCACGTCAACTGAATAGGCCAAATACTTCGATATTGGTCTGCTTTTAAACTTGAAAATGTCATTGCAGTTAAGTTCTAGGTGTGAATTGTTGACAAATTTAATATTTTTTATTATTTATTTGACATTTGAAAAAAGCATGCATAATTTCGGTGCAAAAACAGCAAATTTCAAAATTCATTTTAAAGAAACCATGGATGACCGCCAATTAATTTCTGCCGTAAATTCTTCATAATTTGCGGTCCATCGAGGAATATTTCGAAATTTTTGGAGAGGAAGGGACGTATAATGACCAATTACTTTAAATGTCTTTTTTCAAAGTTCATCGTAAAAACCAATTCTGGTGTAAACTATATCTTTGATCGATCAGATACGGCTAAAAATTCGTGTGCTTGGAATAAATGGCCTTTATTTTCCCGTAAAATATTTTCATCAAATTTAATTTTTATTTCTTCATGTTTGACATCCAAAATAAGTGTATTTTGCAAAAAATACGCGGTAAGTTATAAAGGAGGTGTCAAATTCGTACCACATAAAGTTTTTTTAGATGTCTCTCTTGAGTTCATCGTCCAAAATATTTATTCGGAATCTGGTGGAACTATTTTTGTGTTTGGGGCTAATCATTTTTGATGTTTGCTAATCTTGCTCCTCCCAAAATAAAACTTCATTTTATTTCAAATTTTCCTCCTACGCGTTTCGAACGCATTTAGCGCCTTCATCAGGGAGCCTGCATTTATTTGTTAACATTAATTTTCAAAAAAACAAAACAAACATTACAATAACTTTTATACATAGATATATGTTCACCTGTCCACTAAACTAACGTCGTTGCTTATGTTAATTTGTAAATTGTATTATGTCGTCCCATTGTATTTCTTTTGTTTTGTCAAATGTTTGGTTTTCTTGTTATTATTTCCCGCGATCGCCGCAGCGTACATGTAATTTATTTGGTCTACGTCGTCTTTATGGTTTACCGCCCGCTCTCCACGCTGTTGAATCCGCAGACTTTCCAGTGTTAGTCTTACTCTCTCTCTCTTTTCTATGTCCAGCACTTTAACATTATCGAAATCAGCTGTGTTTTAGTCATTACTTTGATGTGCTCTTCTGCTATAAACACGCCTCCCTCCTCTATACAGAGCAAAGAAAATTGGCCAGAGTAAGTTACACTCAAAACAATCCAAAACTGTATTATATATAACATTTTAGTCGATACACCTAATCCATTAATATACATGCAAAGGTATCCCACTCAGTGGTAACATTCTAAGGATCGCTGGGGAGCATGTATGCGATGGTGCTGGGCCAGATTGCTCTTACAGAAAAATGCTTTCGAGCAGTAGGAACATTTGAAGGGTCGCTCTCCATTATGTGTGCGAAGGTGTCGTTTCAGACAGCGCTTACTGTTAAAACTCTTTGAGCAATGGGAACATTCGAATGGTCGTTCGTCAGTATGTATGAGAAGATGACTCTTTAGATTGCTACTTTGGGTAAAAGACATGTTACACTCTTTACACTTGTAAGGTCGTTCTCCAGTATGCGTGCGAATATGTAGAATCAGATTGCGCTTGTTGCCAAAGGTCTTTGAGCAGTGAGAACATTCGTGTGGGCGCTCGCCAGTATGAATAAGTAGATGTCTGTTTAGATCGCCAGTGCGGCTAAACGTCTTAGAGCACTGCGAACATTTCAAGGGTTTATCTTCAGTCTTCGAGCAGTGGGAACGTTCCAATGGCTGCTCGCCCGTGTGTGTAAGTAGATGTCTCTTTAAACTGCCTCTTCGGCTAAAAGACATTGAGCACTCTGTACACTTAAAAGGTCGTTCGCCAGTGTGCGTGCGGAGGTGCTGAATCAGATTGGACTTACTGCAAAAAGCAATGGAGCAGTGTGAACATTCGTAGGGCCGCTCGCCCGTATGTGTGCGTTGATGCTGCTCCAGATTGCGATTACTGCTAAAGGTCTTTGTGCATTGAGAACATTTGTGAGGGTGCTCGCCAGAATGAGAAAGTAGGTGTCTCTTCAGATCGCTTGTCTCGCCAAAAGTTTGAGAGCAGTGGGAACACTTAAGAGGTCGTTCACCAGTTTCAGGTTCAGTATGAGTAAGTAAGTGTTTGCTTAGACCCTCTTTTCTGACAAATGTCTTTGAGCACTCTGAACACTTAAAAGGTCGTTCCCCAGTATGCGTGAGTTGGTGTTGCACCAGATTGTGCTTCTTTCTAAAGGCTGATGGACAATGGGAACATTTAAAGGGCCGATCGCCCGTATGAAGTCGAAGGTGAACTCTGAACCTGGATTTTTGCGTAAAAATCTTTGGACAGTGGGAACATTGAAATTGAGCATTTCCAATATTTGTGGGGATCTCTTCTTCTTCGTCTATTAAAGATTCAAACTCTTCCATATCGCTGCCCTCGCTTGATGAGCCCTCTTGCTTGAATTGCGAAGTGGTGAAGTACTTCAGACTCTGCTCCAATCGTCGCTTGAAGTTAAATGCAGTTTTCGCCGCCGCCAAGCAAGAGGGGCAAATGCTTCCAGGTAGATTCTCAGCGGGCTGGACCTCTCGGCCGGTTGTCTCCTCTATTAGAAACATCAAGTCTTGTCCTGCATCGGAGTCGGTGTATATATTCGCCCAGTTGTTGTCCACAGCAGCATCCGGACTGGCCAGGCAGACGCAGCATAGTTCTGTTATAGTTCTGTGGGCCATTCCGCTGCGTAATGTCTGTTAATTGCAAATTGATTGCTTCCAAATATTTTAAGTAAAACACTTAGAGACGAGTGTGACCGTAAGTTTCTTGAACGAAAATACTGATTTTGAACTAGTTTCATTCAACTCAAACAACAAAATATTCTACCGTGGGCAAAAAACACCAGGAATTTGTTTATAAACAATAAAGAATGGGATCGACAGATATGGAAATATAAATGTTGCTCAGCTTAGCACAAAGAATATCGTATCAAAAACATTACTTTGATCGAGAAACGAACGATGTTTGAACGAGTAGTTTCCAATGTTACTATAATTCCCCATTAGAGCCCTGGATGAATTGAATCAAAGTTTCGCATGATTTTGTTTCTGATTTGATCTATCTAAGAAGTTGTACTCATAGCTTACAAAATTATTGATTCCTTGAATTATAGCTCATGACATGAGCCATGAGTTATTTGATCTGTTTGAAATGATTCAGCTGAGATCAGCTCAACAAAGCAAATAGATCAAACTCAAGTATCTCTTAGGGTTCGTAGTACGGAAAAAGTTAGTTTAGCCTTCTCGTTTATAATTTAACTTTAGCACACTGAGTGAGCAAAATTAGATCCAGAGGTTCGTCGTCCACCCAAATAGCAGAATAGCAATTTATAACTTTTATTTAAATGGTCCGAAGACCGCGAAATTAATAAATTTTTAGAAATAAACCCCCATGGAGGAAATATGTACACTTGGCACTCGCTTAACACGGACTCTTTTGGCACGAACTCGGTCTTACATGGTTACAAATTTGCTCCCTACCTCCTTTTAACACGCTGAAAACCTCGTTCTAGTTTTTTTTGCAGTCAATTCATGCGTTAGTGCCTTTGTGCTTGTATCATATAAAGCTGGTACAGCTTGATTAAATCAAAAAGTTAATAAATAAAATATATACGAGAAGGGAAAAGTTAACTTCGTCTGTACCGAAGTTTTGATACACTTGAAATAGCTTGTCTCATCGGTTAGCGACTTCGACCAAACTTCGCAGATCAGCTTAAAAACATTACATATTACCCATGACCGTGTTTGAGAACAGTAATATTGAGAACAAAACAGTTTTTCTTACTAAAACACATTTTCCGAACGAACATTTGTATGGCAGCTACAAGAAGTTGTCATCCGATCCGGTCGGTTCCGACATATTAGCAGCGTGCAGTAAAAACAATACTCTGTGCAAAGTTTCAGCTCGATAGCTCCAAAACTGAGGGACTAGTTCGCGTAGATTCAGACAGACGGACGGACGGACAGACGGACGGACAAAGCTTAATCGACTCAGCTCGTCTTGCTGATCAAGAATATATATACTTTATGTGGTCGGAGATGATTCCTTCTATGCGTTGCAAACTTCTGGGCAAAATTACAATACACTTTTCAAGTGTATAAAAAGCTTTTACAATTGCAGAAAGAAAGAAAAGAGCTCCTTTAAAACGAAAAGTCATTTCTATAGAAACAAAAATACAAATTCTAAGCCGTTTAGACAATGGGCACACTCCCACGGAAATTGTAAGAAGCCCTGACTTGAATGAACAGTTCGCACTATCAAAAAGGAAGGATTGGGTCATCTATATCTACAACATTTACAAGTAGAGCACGTGCACTTAGCATTTGGATTGACGTTAGCTACGAAAAAACGATCCATTCATCCGTTCATAGCATTAAATTTAAAGGCGAAGCGGCATCGGGCGATGATGGACCACATACCCAGAAAAAGTTCAGGGGTTCATTAAAGAAGAGGAATTCCTGCCCGACCAATTTTTCAATGCTGATAAAACTGGACTTTGCTGGAAAAAAATGACAAATCGAACTTTTTTATCAAAGAATGAAAAAAAAGCGCCCGGCTTAATAAGGCACAAAAATATCGTTTTACACTTTTGCTGTGTAGTTATGCACCTAATGACTTTCAAGTCAAGCTAATGCTTGTTTAGAAGTCTTTGAATCCCCGTGCGTTTGAAGGGTAGACAAGTGCAAATTACCTGTTACTAGAAAGCAAATTTCAAAGCTTGGGTAAATGCAGAATTATATAAAGACTGGTTCTTGAATTGTTTTGTAACTGAAGTTGAAAAATATTTTAAAAAGAAGAACTTACACTGTAAAGCACTTTTGTTGTTGAACAATGCACCAGGTCATCCGAATGTTAAAATAAAATTTCTTCCACCTAATACAACATCACTACTGCAGCCAATAGATCAGGGTATAATTTACACTTGCCTGCCTTTTCCTTGGGTAATTCTAAATTAAGTACTCGAAAAATGTAAATTGAAAAACATATTGAAAAACTTTCTCAGATGTTAAGATGAATATCTAAACACTGACTACCACTGAACTGCTTTAAGCAAACTGTAAATATTACTGGGTAATAAAGCAAACCAGACATATTACATACTCTGGATTTTGGATACAACTGAAACAGACTCCGTCAATGTAACCAGTGCTTGGAAGAAATTTAAAGATAGCCTTGAGTTGGTAAACTTATCTTTAAAAGAGATTAAGGTGTCAACATTAAATAGATGCTGGAGGAAATTATGACCAGAGGTTGTTAGAAGTGCCAAAATGTTGATTCCAGGATTCAATTGAAGGTGAAGGTTTCGACGACATGGCGTTTGATGATGTGCAAGAATTGTTTGAAGATGATGGAATCATTGAAGAATCATTGCTTGACATTGCTGTGAATGAAGCAAACAATTCAAAGTTAGATGACAGCAGCTCTGAAGAAATCGATCCGATAAGTTTAACTATAAGAAAGCTCCAAGAAGGATTCGCGTATGCTAGCAGCTTGGAATCGTGCTCTTTAAATTCAGATCTGGTCACCGAACTACGACTTAAGTTTAAGATATAGTTGAAAAAATTTTTTTGTCTTATAAGGAACGCTATAAAGAAACTTTAAAAGCCACTAAACAATCGAAAATGACTTAATTTTTAATAAGGAGTTTGAACAAATGTATGAAACTTTAATAAAAACAGACCAAATTTTAACAACAAATAAATTAGTTTGTAGCCAATTTTGAATTTTAGGAACGTAACCCCTTATTTGTACTGAGTCCATGTTTCGCTCAACACGGTTTCGTTTAACACGAGGTGTTAAGCGAGGGCCAAGTGTATATGCGAAATACTACGATACAAAAATTATTGTTCTCCAACCCCCAAAAAAAATCCTGGCTACGCCACTGTTGGATATTATCTGGATTGGAAATGGAAATTGAAAGTCAATCGGTCCAAAGAAAATCGCGAAAATTGGAAAATTTGAGTACGGGTAAATAGATAGATTGTGAAGATTGAAAGGTTTCTTAGCTGGTCCTGTTACTATAGAGATTCTTTAGGTGTGATTTTTCCGTCGGTTAAGAGTAAAGTTTGTTTGGCATTATTACTATTTTTGATCCTTATGATTTGATGATTTGTCAGTCAAGGAACGTGGTTTGAAACAGTCTTTATGATCTTGACTATATTCTTTGCCATTGGTCATCCATGGTATTAATCGCCGCTCAGTGTTGTCATAATCATGGTGTGGTCATTTGTGGTCTTCAAAAGCAGTTCTTAAGCATTAAGCAGTCTTATTACCATGCAGATTCCTTAGCTGTGAATTGCACTTAGGCATAGATCCTGGCATGATTTTCCACGTTTTAATTTCTTGCTATTTTTTATACTTTGGTATTTGTTCTAGCGATTTAATAAGTCTTTAGTCAAGGTAAATAGGTTTGATTAACTCACCTACCACAAAGTCTGTAACTAATATTAAGACCCGTTTCTTCTAAATAACGCATTCTTCTTCTTTGGCCCGATATGAATATCTGAACCGCTTAGCGGTCTCCTATCCTTTCTGTTTAGCTCGAAGAGGCTTCAGTTAATCACACCATGCTTGTCAATGTCTTGACATACTATCTCTCTTAGTCTTTCGGATTTTTCACTGAAAATTGTTTAGTTCGATCCATTTTCTGACTTGTCTTGATCTAATGAACCACATGACCTTGATCTCTTTAAAACTTGATGTATTTGAGTTTGATCTGTTTGGAGTCACTTGGTAATTTGAGCTGACCCACACAACTTCAGATCATCCTTAAATCAACCCACAGATCAATTGTTCTTATTTGAGTCAAAAACCCTCAATCTTCTTAACCATACGTAGACTGGTTTTCGTAATAATGGAGAAATCTTTCCAGAACTTTGATAGGCCCATTTGTTTCTGATCAAAGTGGCATAGTAATAAAATAAAATAAGCCGTGTATGAGATTTTAACAAAAATATTTTGTTTATTTAAATAAAAATAAAAAACTAAAAGACTTCAAAGACAATTCCTTAGATTAACGATTTGGGAAAATATCCTGGATCACTGAGAACATTCAAAATTATGAGTAAGAAGTTGTCTCTTTATACTTCTTCTTTAGGCAAAACACATTGATCACTCTGAACAGTTGATAGCCGTTCGCCAGTATGCGTGAGAAGATGACTCTTCAGAGTGCCACTTCGGGCAAACGACTTTGTGCACTCTGTACACTTGAAAGGTCGTTCACCAGTATGTGTTAGATAGTGTTGCTCCAGATTGCGCTTTCTGCTAAAGGCCTTTGAACAGTAAGAACATTCAAAGGGTCGTTCACCTGTATGCGTGAGAAGATGACACTTTAAAGATCCCTTTTGTGTAAAAGACATGGAGCACTCTGTACACTTGAAAGGTCTTTCGCCAGTATGTGTGCGTTGGTGTTTCTCCAGATCGCCGTTACTTCTAAACGTTTTTGAGCACTCAGAGCATTCGAAGGGTTTCTCGCCAGTATGCGTGCGTATATGTAGATTCAGTTTGCTTTTACTTGTAAAGGCGCTTGAGCAGTGGGCACATTCGAAGGGTCGCTCAGTATGAGTAAGTAAATGTCTGCTTAGAGAGCCACTTTGGGAAAAAGACATTGAGCACTCGGAACACTTAAACGGTCGTTCTCCGGTATGAATGCGAAGGTGATGGGTTAAATTGTCTTTACGGCTAAAAGCCTTCGGGCAGCTTGAACATTTGTAGGGTCGTTCGCCAGTATGTGAACGTTGGTGAATTTCTAGTCTGCTTTTTTGGTTAAAAATCTTTATGCAGTGGGAACATTCGAAGGCTTCTCCTTTTCCACTCTTAGTGGAGGTCTCTTCTTCGCTAAGGCATTTGTAATTGTAGCTCTCGTCTTCCGAATCGCTTTCTTCGCTTGAGCTCGAGTGCTCTTGCTTGACCAGCGGCCCGTCCACGCTGCATGTGGTTTCAATCTGCTTTCTTAAGCACTGCAGACTCTTCTCAAATCGCCGCTTGAAATTTAAAGCAACTTTTGCCGCTGCCAAGCATGAGGGGCAAATCCTTTCAGGTTGATTCTCATTAGGTTTGACCATTCGTCCAGTTACCTCCTCTAATAAAGAAATCAACTTTTGTCCTGCATCAGAGTCGGTGAATATATTCGACCAGGGGTTGCCGGTGGCAGCTTCTGAATTACAACTACAGCATAGGCAGCGGCGGAAAAATTTAAAACAAAATCTTTGTGAATGGCAAAGAAAATAAACAATTTAAAACTATTTCCAAAAGTGTGTGACCGTACTTTACAGTTGCAAAAATACTGAATCGAACTAGTTCTACTTATTACACTGCTCGACAGCATTTTTAAAACAAAGCTCCAAACAAACTTTTTTGTAAAGTAAATTGTCCCGCTGATCACGAAAATCGCCATATAAATAATATAATATCGACGAGTTATCGAAATATTATCGACAAACTTTTTCGATTTTTCCAAAAGTTAGATTCCACTTCAACTCTCATAACTTTTTTGTTTCTCACACGATTTAAAAGCTCCAAACAAATTTAAAAAATAAGATTCTTGGCCAATTTGTTTGCGAAAGTTGAGAAAGAAAAAAAAAAAACAAAAGCGACTTCGACCAAACTTCGCAAAATCAGCTTAAAACATTACATATTAACGCGTGTTTGAGAGCGTAATATTGAAAACAAAACAGTTTTCTTACTAAAACCCATTTTCCGAACGGAACAATACAGCTACAAAGGTCATCCATCCGGCGGTTCCATTAGCGTGCAGTAAGTCTGTGCAAAGTTGCAGTTCGATACGCTCCAAAACTGAGGGACTAGTCGCGTAGAAACAGACAGACGGACAACGGATGGACAAAGCCTAATCGACTCAGCTCGTCATGCTGATCAAAATATATACTTTATTGGTCGGAGATGATTCCTTCTATGCGTTGCAAACTTCAAATTATAATACACTTTTCAAGTGTATAAAAACAGTTAACGTAAGTTGTGTTGCAGAAACACTGTGAATTACTTTTGAACTGAATTGGTTTTCCGTACAATACTTTGTATGCTTAAGATAGTCCTTCACCGCAAGCTGCAGTGTGTGAGCAGCACCTTTAACAGAGGTGATTGTACCAATCTGCATACGGTCTTCAATGTTTTCATAATCATCTATTCTTTCGTCTTCTTCATTAATATAGTCCACCGCTTTAAACATGTTGCGTCCATTATCTGAGGTCACACAGTAAATTTGATTTTTGGAAACGCCCATTTCATCCAAAATATTGCTGATTTCACTGCTGAAGTTAAGTGCTGTATGCTTTTCATGTAACTCTATCATACCGAGGGTATATATATACATTCCTTTTTTTGTCCCATCAAAATGCTGCGATTATGTAGTGTAGCCGTATCAATTTTTATGGAGAAAAAACGGCTGCATAGACACAGTCTAATCTTTTTTCGGAGCTCTGAGTCCCTCTCTTTAACCAACTTCATAACGTTTCTTGAGGTTATCGGCTGCATATCCATTTCTTCAAATATTTGTGTAGTTAGCAGTTTTAATAGACCGCTATCAAAAAACTTGAAAGGTACGTTTTCCGACGTGACCATTTCCAGGCAGGCATTTTTTACCTCTCTTTGGCTCATTTTTACTGCAAACTTAATTTGTTTTTCTGGAATCTCATTGGAATCTTCTGAAATGAACAATTATATTTGGGAGAAAATCTGTGCCGCTTTAAGTTGCTGATGTATACTCCTTGGAATTGTTTTTTGCATATTATGCACTCAGCAAATTTGTCGTCTTTAATTTTAAAGAATTTCCCAATGAGAAGACTGCGTTTTCGTCCCATTTTTGCTTTAACCCCGTACTAGAACGTTAGGTCGACAGTGTTTCAAATAAATAAAAACTCTTTCTAACAGCCATGAGCATCAAAGCGAGTGTTTGAATAGCAATTGAAATTTTAAAATGTTAACGTATGGATACACTGTCTCAATTCTTTACTGCCTGCTTTGAATACAATTAAAATTTAAAAGTGTATGGACATAATTCTAATTGGGAAAAAAAATCCTGAGAATAACTGGTTTGATTTGATTAGAAACGAAAAAAATCGAGAATAATTACTTATACTTGAATAATAAAAATAAAACTTAGAAAAAAACATCATCATTGATTTTTACATTTAAAAATCAACTAATAAAAAGTATTTTAGATTTCTATGTAAAAAAATCATTTAAAATGATTATGGACTATGAAAAAATAAAAAATATTTAATAATTAATAACAATTTATTTTAATAAAAATCAAAAATATGAAATCATGGCTTATCTGAGAAGCTGAACCGAAATTATTATTGTTCCACTTAGCAGAACAGCTTTTAAGAGAATGCTTCATATTAATTTATCTAATCAAAAAATTTCAAAATAACAGCTATTTTCGGTCCCTGGTTGTTACAGCTATGGGCTCAGATAAAGAAAAAAATTATTTATTTTTGGTAAATTTCAAAATTTATCGAAATTTAAATGCTTGTAGATTCATAACTATACAAAATTATTAGGTTTTTTAATTGGACAGTAAAAACTATTCAATTTACTTTAAAACAAGCTCTCAATCGCAGAAATCGGTCATGAAATGGCTATTTTATTCAAGTTTTCGTGAAAGAGGGCAGACTGACAAGTTTTCAAATTACTTCAGCATTCAGAAACCAAGTGATTCTTACACTCATGAGTCACATAATTTAATGTTCCCCCGAACGCTACTTGACGCAATGTAATGATTTAAAGGGTACAACAAGAGATCCAGAGGACGTTCGAAAAAATTTATACGGAATCTTTAGTATTTCTGGCTAGTTTTCAGGTAACACGGCCTTAGCCGAGCAATAATCAAAGATCCTTTATTGTACTTCCAACAAATTAATTTAAAGATGGTGCTTATGAACAGTTTTCACAATGTCCCTGAAAATTCTTTTTCTGAACACGCACCTTACGCTTTCTACAAAAATTTTGGTGTCGAAAGCGATGAGCAAGGAGAAGGGATTCACCAGGAAATTATGTCAATTAAGCAAAGGTATCAAGGCAACTGGGGCCTTATTGATTATTGACATGGTCTCATCCGAGTGGAGGTCTATATTTTGAAAGTGTTTCAAATGAAATTTTATTTATTTTGCAAAAAAATTTGTTTTCTTAATTTATTCCAATTCCAATTTACTTTAGAAAAAGTTGGTTTGGTCCAATGGGGAAAAATTGACTCTCATTTTGTCGAGCAGAGTTAGTTCTGTGAACAGCAATTCAACATCTTGAATCAAACTGAGTTGGAAAATTTTCGTTGTCTCTTGTTCCTGTTTCTGCTCAAATCGAAATTCAACCAGTGTTTTAATGAA
>JAEIFU010003826.1:0-23457 GCA_018904235.1 Lordiphosa stackelbergi | reverse complement strand
TTTTATTTTTTTTTTTTATTTTAACAAATTAAATCTAGTATACAATACTAAACTTAATAATAGTTTAACGAGCACTAGCTACTAGGACCTTCGACTCGCAATTGTGGGCTGCAGCGCCATTATATATTAAGTTTGGATGCTTTAATAAAGTTGTATATTTTTAGAATGTTTCGTTCTGATGCTGTGTCTAAATAGTTGGATGGGAGCTGTGCTCCGAAAAGATCAACCCTAATGCTCTCTAGTTTTCGGCAGAAATCCAGAATGTGAACTATGGTTAAGTTTTCCCCGCAGAGTGGGCAAGGAGGCCGTGTCGTACCGTTTAGTAGGTGTTGATGTGTGCATTCAGTGTGTCCGATGCGCAAGCGGATAAAGGTTCCACATGCTCTTCTCCATAGATTGGCAGGAAGGACGATTTTTGAGCAGCTTGGGTTTATCAAAGTGTATCTGTGCATAAAGAGTCCCCATTCAGTAAGTTTCTTTTTATTAAGATGTAGTGTAATTAAATTTTTTATGTCGTTTGCGTTGATGGGTGTGAATAGAAGGGGTACCGCGGACCTAATATCATTAGCAGCCTTGTCGGCAAATTCATTGCCAGGGATCCCTTGGTGGCTGGGAGCCCAGAGAATGGTGATTTTTTTTTTATGAGTCGTAGAAAGGTTCCTTATTTCCTGGACAGTGGGATCGCTATGATCCCAGTTCTGTAAAGCTGATATGGTCGAGAGACTATCGGTGCATATAACAAATAACCCCTTGTTGTTGGCAGCATAGTGACAGGACTTCAGTAGGGCAAAAACGAGGGATCCTCCTGAGACGATAGTGTTGACGCTGTCGACAACGGCGAAGGTGGTGGCATCAGCTGTTTTAGAGCCGTCGGTGTAGAGCCAAGTTTTATTCCCGAGCTTTTCTTTTTCGCATAAAAAGCGGGCCTGAAACTCTGAGCTGCAGGTCTTGCTTTTGGCCGAGTTGTATAGGTTGATATTGATGTTAGGCTTCTTGCGGGACCAGAATGGAGGCGATTTGATGGAGCGATGTGAATTAGGCGGCGGCAAGCCGAGCTGTATGCTGTAACTGGCGCAACGCCTGAGGGTGGAGAGACACTTGTATTTGCGTTTTTGTTTGAAAATGTCAGAGAAGTCTTTTTTTAACAGGCGGTTAGTTGTAGTGTATAATTTTGGAATAAGCTGCATGGTCGACTCTTCAATACGATCCGAAATGCTGGGTAGTCCCGATTCTCCCAATATACAAGCTATGGGAGAGGTGGGGAATGCGTTAATAGCGCGGCGAACAGCACCGTGGTATGGAGATTGTACTTTTTTGATGTGGGACTTTGCGCACCATCCAAAGATTGGGAGTCCATAATCTATTTTAGAGAGCATTAGGGCACGGGTAATGTTTATAAGTGTGTTTATGTGTATGCTAGTGTATTTAGAGGTTAAGAATTTTATAATGTTGAAGCGAGTTTCTAGCTGTTTTCTTAGGTTAATGCAATGCTGCTTAAAGAGAAGCCTTGAGTCGAAGGTTATGCCCAGAATTTTTAGATGATCTACATTTTTAATACATTTGTTCTTAAAGTCTATATTAGAGAAGTTACATCGGTGTTTGCGGCAAATGTGTAGTAGTTGACATTTTTCTATAGCAAGTGAGGCACCCGAAAAGGCTCCCCACGATTCTACGTCCTGTAAAATATCGGTAAATTTGTTCTTTACTGTGGTCAAATTTTTTATTTTTGTAAAAATTATAGCGTCGTCGGCGTAAATTGATACTTTGATATCTTTATGCCTTGACAAAATGCTGTTAAGTTCTTCGAAAGCTATCATAAACAGAACTACGGATAGTGGAGAGCCTTGTGGGATTCCGTTAAACAGATTGTGGGTGTTTGAAGTGTTGTTGTTGACCCGAACCCTAAAAGTGCGATTGGTCATAAAGGCCTTTATAAGGTTATAAAGCCTTGGACCAACCCCCCAGCGCTCGAGACGACAAAGCACTGCATGTAGCCCCACGCGATCGAAGGCTCTTTCAAAATCCGTCGCCAAAATGGAGACGTGATTTTTTGACGAAAGAGCGTTCGACACGAAGTGTTGGATGCGCAACAAAGCGTCCATTGTGCTGTGTTTCTGCTTAAATGCTACCTGGTTATGCGAGATTAGATTGTGGCGGGTGATGAACCACATCAGTCTTCGAGCTATAATTTTTTGAATCGTTTTACCTAGGCAGGATAGTAGAGATATCGGACGGAAGCTGTTAATTTCGTGGGGTTTTGTTTGGTTTGCTATTGGGATTACTACTGCTGATCTCCATATGTGAGGTAGGTACCAGAATCGAACATGGTGTTAGACAACTCCAGAAGTTTTGCTTTTAAGAGTGGGTGGGATATGTGTGGGGGGTATGATATTCTGTCAGCACCTGGGCTTTTTCCTTTTGCACTTGCAAGTGCTAATTCGATTTCTATTAGTGTAAATTTGGCTTCTAAACATCTTGCAGAGGTAGAAAACGCAGTTGGTTGGTAAGTTGTGTCTGATAGAGGTTTTTGTTTATGTAAATATTCGGTTGAGAAATTGGTGTCCGCGGAGTACTTAGACCAGGCTTGGCCGAATTCCTCACAATTTGGTGGGAGCAGGTGCGCCTGAGTCCGTTTTGATATATTTTAATGGTGTGAGGGGGGAACTCCTGCTAATCGTTTTACGTCGGTCCAAACTTTCTTTGAGGTAGAAAGCGGAGAGATTCGAGAGGTGAAATTATCGAGACAGCTTCGTTTGGCCAGTTTTTGAACGTAGCATTGGCTTTCTTATATTTGATTAGGCAGAATTTGTCATACAGGATTTATATTTGTGAAAAAGGTGCTGTGTTACCTCTTAGCTGCTGGAGAGTGTGACAGGAACTTTTTGCTTTTGTGTCGCTCACGTTTGGTTTGTGGAATACTGCAATTAGCAGCAGCTCTTATACACTTTGTTAATTTAGCTACTTGGTGATTAAGGCATCCACTGGACCAGTTTTTTGCAAATTCCTTGCATTTGATTTCAAAGAGTTCCCAGTTTGCTTGATCCGTTTTATACTTTGGAAGAGGTGGCGAGTTGTCAGGACTAATTTGAGTGAAAAGTTGGATAATTATTGGAAAGTGGTCACTGCCATGGGGGTCACCCAATATAGACCAACTAAACCTGTGAGCAATTTGAGGTGATACCATTGAGATATCAACACGAGTAAAGGTATTGTGAGTTGACAGATGAGTGGCAGAGCCGTCGTTAAGGATAACTAAGTTTTCCACCCATTGCACGTTCAATGCTTTTGCCGCGAGAATTTGTTTTCGGGAGCCCCATAAAGAACTCCACGAATTAAAGTCTCCTAACAGTATAAGTGGTCCCGTAATTTAGTTCAAAATGTTGGTAATTTCGCTGCTCGTAAAACCTTGGCTAGGCGGGATGTAGGTGTTTATTATGTTGTAAACCCTGTCCAGGTTTAGTTGTAGGAAGAGGGAGCAAAGAATGTTGGAATTGATAAAGTTGTGCGTATGGGGAATGTGCCTTAATAAGCACACCGATCCCTTGCTTGCCGATGTGTTTTGGGGGAGGTTGTAAAAAGTAGCCAGTATATGCCTTGGGGCAAGTAAAATTTTAAAGTTGTGTGACAAGTGAGTTTCTTGCAAACATAAAACATCTGGTGAGTGGTCTTTTATAAGAAGTGTAAGTTCATTGTAGTTATTGAATATTCCGTTTATGTTCCATTGTAATATTTTAATAGACATTGAGCGTGTTCAGCAGCATAAATCGATGACAAAAAATCGACTATTTTTGTTAGATTGTGCTGGTGAACGGCCATTATGCGCAATCATGTTTGCTATTTTTCGTGATTGTGTTAGATGTGAATCTAACAAAGAAATAGTTTGTTAGAATTGCTTGTTTATGATTTGTTATCGATAGCACACAGCTGTCAGAAGTAAACAAACAAGCAATTTAGAAAAGGCAAATGCAAAATGAATGTGAAAACCTCTATGTTTTTAATAAATTAAATGGCAGAGGACGTGGTTTCGCCAGTAGCTCACGGAAATTCGTGCAAGGCTCTGAAGGCTCTACTGGTTGTTGCGCAGGAGGAGGGGAATCTTGAAAAGCCGCCACTCAAAAAGGAGAAGCCCTGCGTACGCGTAGTAACCACCTCATCTGGGTACATGGACACCTCATCACAGTTTGTCAATGCAATACCATTCAGCTCCTCCCGGAGAAGAGCTGGTTAGGGATGCTCATATCCTCATGCAAGATAATCACAAGGAATGAAACCCGGCGCCTGGGAGCTAGGGTCACGTGGTCCCTCGTTTAACCCGGAAAGGGAAAAATCTTACTCTGGTCTGGGCCATAACGGGTCACTGCCCTTTTAGCAGGCATGCAGCGGGCTTGGGAGTCGCTCACAGCGACATTACTTCATCTTTTTTTGTCATTGCCCAGCTCTAAGTAGTTGGTACAGTACAAAAATATAGAATGAACAAATTTATGGATTATTTTATGATGTCCCGTGCATCGTTAAGAACTCATAGCTAGAGATGGGCTCGCGACGGGATTTCAGCGGGACCCGAGAGACGCGCGACGATATTGAATTAAATTTTGTTGGTCGGGTTCCGGACGGGACAGCCGTGGTCGGGATCGTGGCGGGACAGGAACGAATTGTCCCCATTTACCCACCTATGCTCTTAGCCCATTGCCACTTTGTGGATTTGGCCATCGGATATTCTATTTTATGTGCACATTCTCGTCGGGCCGGGCTTACAACAAACATTTAATGACTAACAAAGTCTTAAGGAAAATTCAAGGGGAATTCCAGGAGCAGTTGGTGCTAGTGACGACGGTCCTAAATATTTAGTAGTCAGTTCTTAATTATATTAAGCTGTTTTTGTCAAAAATTCAAACCTTCCGCCAGCAAAAATATATCGATAACTCTGTTGCCTAAAATTCTATCAAACTCGTTCAGCAGACTAACACTTTTTTTTGATTGATGATTTTTGTTAGATGATTGGTGTATGCTGGTGAACACGCCCATTGTAAATTATATAAAAGATGTTTTATGTTTACAGAATAGAGATATACCAATGGAAAGAGACCTGACTAAGAGTCAAGATCTTCCATTGCTGTATCTGAATTTTCAGTTTTATTTTATTGAAGAATTAGGGTTGTAAGAGTAAATTGTTTCGTGTGAATTGATTGTGTTGTTTTGTGTTGTTTTGTTGTAGAAATTCTTGTGCGTCTAACCTAAGAGCACGAGATTTTCGAGTTGGGTTTTAAGTGTGTTTTGAGTGTTTTCGTAAGAGAGTGACTTTTGTGAAGAGAGGGTGGAGATAGATGGTACTGCCAGGAAGATCTGAGAGTCTGCAGTGACAGACTCACGGAGAGGTTCTAGCTTATCGCAATTTGTTGTGGAGTTGTTTGTTTTGATTGCCGTAGAGGGCGGAGTTGGGTGCTTGGCTGCGACCGCAGCATAGGTGGTTGATGAGTTTACTGTAATGTTTGGTTGTTGCTGTGTCATTATTATTCGTGCTGCTCGCAAACTGCACTTTTTGTTGTTTTTATTTTAAGAAGTTCTCTCTGCTGTTGGTACTTTGGGCAAGATGAAGAGGAGGCGGGGTGATCGCCACTACAGTTAGCACAGAATGTACGTGTGCATGGCTCGGGGAGGTGGGGAACCAGATTGCATGTTACGCATGTGGCTGGGTTTTTACAGTGCTTTGCTGTGTGACCTAATAGCTGGCATGCCTTGCACCTCATCGGGTTGGGTATGTATTCCCTTACCTTGACGGTGTGCCAGGAGATCTCCAGTTTGCTAGGTAAGCTGTAAAGGTCGAAGGTGATCAAAATTACGCCTGTTGGTTTTGCATTGCCATCAATTGTTCTAGAGAACTTGGAAATGAGTGCACGTTCTGGGATTTAAACAATATTCAATTATTTCTTCATCGGGAACATTGATGAGGAAGGGAGCGAATATGGTGCCCTTAACAAAGTTAAGGGTATCATGTAGTTTGCACTCGACATCGCAGATGCCAGACAAATGGGTAACTTTGATGAATTTTTCAGCGACTTGCTTGGATTTTACCAACATTAACAGGTTTCCATCGCGGAGGGTAGAGATCGAAATTATGTCTTTGCTTATGATATTGAGGGCTCGATGTACTGCGAAGCAGGAGAATTCAGAAATGGGTTTGTCGGTGTTTTTGGAAGCAATGATTATGAATTTTGGATTTTGTGTTGCGTTGATTCAGGCAATTCAGGGAATTCCTCTGGAAATTTTTGATATGATCGTTTTTTTTTAGCTTTGGGGCTAACGGTGAGACTAGCAAAGCTAAAGCAAGACTAAAAGACTAAATTGGGTGGCCTGGGGCCATGATTAGCAAATTAATTGCTTTTACACTGAGTTTGCCAAGGCAGTGCGCGTGTAAAAAAGATCAAAGATGAATAGAAGAAGAACACTGACGATAGATAAGGCACAGACGTCCGCACTCGAAGAGAGATAGTCGGTGACTGTTATGTAGTTTGTTTTTCACATTCTTGAGATTAGACAATCTGCGAGTGAACCAGAGTGGCTTGCGATGTACTACGGATAATGAGGAACAAGGTACGTGCAAGTCGAAAGCGAGATTGAGCGAGCGGTAAGACAAGTTGAATTTGACAGAAGGACTGGCATCAGAATAGAGAAAGGACCAATCAACCTGCGAAAGATGTTGCTTTAGCTCCATAAAGTTGGCTTTACGGAAAAGGCGATTTGATCTAGGGCCAAGCTCAGATGCTGTCACAAAAGAGGTAGAGATCTCCAACACTACCTCCAGAGTTGGGTGATAGGCATCTTCTGGGGTAGAAAGAGGGTCGATTCTACTGACCCAAGGGTTAGAGAACTCTGAGGCAAATACTAAATCTAGAAGCTTGCCATTGCTGTTATAAATAGAATTAACTTGACCCAAAGAAAGATCTATGATACCATGGATAAAGTCGTGCGGACTCGTTGGGATTAAAATATTGGAGTCATCTAGTGGCATCCAGGCCAGACTGGGCAGATTAAAATCGCCTAAAACGACATAGTGGTCATTATCTCTAAGATGTGATTGTATGGTACATATTGCAGATAAATGTTGCATATATGTACTGATGTCTGATCGAGGAGGAATGTAAGAGCAAGAAACGTAAATATTAAAACCGTGAAATGTTATTCGGATAGACACGAATTCAATGTTATTGTATGTAATGTAATTATTTCGGAAGAATGAGTTGCTTTAACGGCAATAAGAACGCCACCGCCAAGACGTGTAGAACGATCACATCGGTGAACGACATAGTCGTTAGGAAAAACTTCACTATCAGACACAGAACAATTTAGCCACGTTTCCGAAAAAGCAATAACATTGGCATCAAAGGAGACACTGTTAGTATACAATCTATTAAGCTTACCTAATAGACTGCGGACATTCTGATAGTGAATGATAAAGGCTGAAGTCAGTTTTTTGACAGATTGGAGGCAGATGAACGGAGCTTATTGGTATTGGTGTTGGACTTGCCAGTGTACTCACTAACAATTGTATGCTCTGGCCAAAGAGAAGGCTCAAGTATTCTAGTGAACAGGGATTCTGAGATTTCAACCTTAAAATAAGACATCCTTCGCTTCTTCTTAAAGACGAACTTAGTGACGGTGAATTCGGTGACAGAAGTGTTCAACCTGTTGCTTAGGTGGAGTTTAACATCGTTTGCGGTTGCGTTTGGGTTTAAACGTGAGACAAATATGGCGTTTAGGGGAGCGACGCCAGATATTGGCATTGGTTGTCTTGGCGCAACACCCGATATAGGGTTTCCAGATGTTCCAGTCAAGCCATTGTTGGAGAGAGGGTGTAGTACTCTCGGCGGCTTAATCGTGATGACGTCAGATAGATTACCAGCGGTTCCAGATGCATTATCCAATGCATTATCCAAGTTACAGTTGGATGGTGGAAGTTGCTCACTAATCGGCGCGATCGTGTTAGCACCAAATGAGCCTGCAACAGCACTGGTAGCAGAAACAACAGGATTAGAGGGTACAATTGCCAATGCATTCTCCAAAGTAGCCGACGCGATCTTCCCAGACGTGAGAGGAAGACCATCGGCAGGCACGACAGTTGACGAGCGGCTACAGACTGTTGCGGGGGGTCAACAGAAGCCACGGTGCTAGAAGTTGAAGCTGGTTAATGATCTTCCGCAGGGCTAAATTGCATAAGGGCGTTGGGATCTGAAACTAATAAGCTATTATTAGAAAGGAAAGTTTGGGTCTTTTTCCTTTTTGGCGAGGCACTTAGCACTTTATGACTCGTGAAGTTAGATTGTGCAGTCAAAAATCTTGAATGTAATTCCTGAAATCCGGAGAACAGGAACTGAAATTCCGAGTTTGTTTGCCTTATGAACGCCTTCATTTCCGACTCGAGGTGCTTTGCAGCTTGGGCAAATCCAGGTAAGACCAATGTCTTCCTTTAAGAGGCCCGCAATTTGAGTCCCGACAAGTCCAAAATTGGCACAACCGGAATGAGCTGCATTGTCGCAGAGCCAGCAATGAACAAAAGGCTGGCGCTGCGTGATTTTATGATTAAAAACCAGGGTTCGGAATTGCTCGCTCATGAGTTGCCCCCACTGACTCTTTTCGACTCCTGCTCTGTGCAGCGAGCGAAATTCTGAGAGCAGCGTGCAGCAGAGTGCACCTGCTCGTGTGCAGTAGCTGCCTCTAGCGAGCAGGGTGCAAGTGCTGCACGCTGCTCGTGTGCAGGCAGCAAGTGCACACAAGTGCAGCACGCTGCTCGTGTGCTGGCATCGACTGCACGGTGCAGGCAACAAGTGCACGTGTGCGGGCACCCGCTGCTCGCTAGCAGATACCCACTTGCAGGTACCTGCTGCTCGCTGCGTAAAGGCGTTGTTGTTGTTTATGTTTGCATATGCAAAAAATTTGAGGAGAATTTATGACTTTAAAACGTTTGCGTCTGCGTACTTGGCTTATTGCGGGCACAGACTGTATTTTGGTTTATCCAAGGGTGAATTGGATAAAAATAGGTAAATCGTTTTTTATTGCAAATATCCCATGTAAGGCTGCTCGCTGAAACCTGGCACTTAACACAGGTATAATTTTGATATGTTACGTAAGCTGTAAGGGGGTGAAAAGTGGGTCAAAAGGGACTGTATTTTTTATTACGGTACTGGTCATTCCGCGGATTTTCCGGATCCGGTGTGGGCGGTTATCGGTGTACCTATAAAAGGGTAAATTTCCACAAGTAGGCAGATACTTCGATCATGAATGAATATCCTACATAAACAATGTGTCGTCCCAGTAAACTGTTAGTCTATCCTTGACATTGTGTGCACCGAGAGTGGAATTTTTTAAAATGAATATTTTCGAAAAGTTTTATAAATTTGACGAAGGAGAAAAATCGACTTGTTTGTCTTGTGGGAAAGTACTTTTAAATAAAAGGAACTTTAACTTAAAAAGGCACTACAAAGTTGTCCATGGCGTGGAAATTAATCAAACTCAATTAGTATCTAATGATTCCAGTGATGGAGAAAACTCTGTGGCACAACCAATGCCCAAAAAAGTGAAGTTAAGTGCAAATATTACCATGACGAAGAATGAATTTCTGAAGCACTGCATTGGTCTTGTGGCTGTGAAAAATTTACCATTCCGCCTTTTTGATGACGAGGACCACTTTAAAATTTTTTTGGAGCCATATGAAGTCGCATTTAAGATTAGAGTCAATTCGAAAAACATTCTGACGGCTCTGGATAAGGCTTCCCAGCAGATTCAAAATCAGATTGTTAAGAAACTTCGAAACAAAATGGTTTCACTAAAAGTCGACATAGCCACCAGAAGGAATAAAAGCATACTTGGAGTCAATTTGCAATGGATAAAGGATTTTAAGATGAAGGTGGTCACAATCGGTAAGTACATTTTTTTTGTTATATCCTGAAATCAACCTACAATATTTTTTGTTTCTCTCCTTGTCCTTTTTTTCCACCTATTTTTTTACAAAACAAGGCATGATACAGCTAAATCAAAGACACACAGCTGCCTATTTGAAGGATGAAATTTTAAAATGCCTACATCTCTTTGAACTTGACATCAATCAAGTGTACTCTACCACCACCGACAATGGGGCCAACGTAATTAGAATGAGCAAAATCATGCAGGAAGAACAGGATGAGTATTTTGAGAGCAGTCAGCAGGAATTCGGTGATGTTGAGGAAGAGCAAATCCAAGAGTCATTAGAATCTGTAATGTCCATAGTCAGATGTGCTGCACATACCTTGCAGCTAGCGGCATATGATGTTATTAAAAAATTAGATGTGGAAATTGGCTCTTGCAGAAGCATCGTCAAGAATATAAGGGCGCTCTGGAAACACAGATCAACAAGCATGACACTGCCCGTGCTGGACAATGCGACCCGTTGGAACTCGACGTATAATATGATGGATTCACTCTGGACGCTAAGGGACTGCATTACTTCGGAGGATTGCCTTTCTGACTCTAACATGTCGTGGGAATTTTGTGAAAAATTTATAGCTGCATTTGGACCATTAGCTAAATGTACCATTACACTACAAACCCAGGATTATGTAATTGGAGACTTCTAAAGAGACTGCAAGCCAGAAAGCAAAAACTGCTGGAGAACGATGCTTTTCTTGCGGCCTTGTATTTTGATCCAAGGTTTAATTACACTGGTTCAGGAATATTGAGAGAGGACCAAAAAACTTCTGCTGTTGTAAGTTACTACATGGCCTTCAATCTATGCTATCGAATGTTAACTCTTTTTGTATTTTTTTTAAGGAGCATTTGCTAAAAACCAATGAAGCGATGAGAAAGCTGGAATCTTGCGAGGTCGATGTTCCTGTAATTTCCCATGGGATGTGCAATGAACCTGTGGATGCTAGTAAACTCATCTTCGAAAAATTGCACAAACGGATGAATTCAATAGGCACATCGGTTAAACCAAAACATCAAAGGTCTTTGAGGCAAAAATTACTGGAAATAGCTGAAGTACCCCAACTTCCGGTACACTGTAATGTGTTAGACTACTGGAAAACGCAATCAAGTGTTCATGATGAATGCCTTATGAAGCTTGCACAGATTGCGCTGGCTGTTCCAGCTACACAAGTGTCCGTCGAACGGGCGTTTAGTGCATTGTCAACTATTATTACAAATCATAGATGTAATTTGTCTAAGAAAACCATTCAAGATTTGCTAATTGCTAAGTTAAATATGACATTATTAAACAATCCAAATGTAAATATAGAATAAAAACATTTCAAAACCTCAATTTTTTTTGGATATATTTTGGATATCAATTGCCTCTGCTGCGTATAAGGAGCCAATCTTCCGTTTTTTTTTTAATCATTCACAGATGTTTAAAAATCCGCGGAATGACCAGTACCGTAATAAAAAATACAGTCCCTTTTGACCCACTTTTCACCCCCTTACAGCTTACGTAACATATCAAAATTATACCTGTGTTAAGTGCCAGGTTTCAGCAAGCAGCCTTACATGGGATATTTGCAATAAAAAACGATTTACCTATTTTTATCCAATTCACCCTTGGATAAACCAAAATACAGTCTGTGCCCGCAATAAGCCAAGTACGCAGACGCAAACGTTTTAAAGTCATAAATTCTCCTCAAATTTTTTGCATATGCAAACATAAACAACAACAACGCCTTTACGCAGCGAGCAGCAGGTACCTGCAAGTGGGTATCTGCTAGCGAGCAGCGGGTGCCCGCACACGTGCACTTGTTGCCTGCACCGTGCAGTCGATGCTGCACACGAGCAGCGTGCAGCACTTGCACCCTGCTCGCTAGCAGAGTGCACCTGCTCGTGTGCAGTAGCTGCCTGCACTCGAGCAGAGTGCACTCTGCTGCACGCTGTTGGTATCTGCTCGAGAGCAGTGTGCAGCAGCTGCACTCACGAGCAGCGTGCAAAGTGCAATTCCGAACCCTGTTAAAAACACAGTATAGAGAGCAGCAAGTACTCATTGTTTTTATACCCTGTACCCATTAAAAATGGGTAAAAGGGGATAATGAAGTTGTGCAAATGTATGTAACAGGGAGAAGGAAACATCTCCGACCCTATAAAGTATATATATTCTTGATCAGCATCAATAGCCGAGTCGATTTAGCCATGTCCGTCTGTCCGTCTGTCCGTCCGTCCGTCTGTCCGTCCGTCCGTCTGTCCGTCTGTCTGTATGAACGCGTCGATCTCAGAGATGGTAAAAGATAGAGGTTTGACATGTATGGGACAAATGCTTCTTTTATCTGTACGCAGATCAAGTTTGTTTCAAATTTTGGCCACGCCCCCTCCCGTCCCCGCAATTTGGAAAAAACGTTATATCTCCCACAGTTTTGAAGATAGACGATTCGTACTTTCTAAAGATAGTTAGTAATTAGCAAAATAAATTTTGCCGAAGAAATGATAAAAATCGGATGAACGGTTCAGAAGTTATGAGCAAAAAAGCGAACCAAGCCCCCCCCGCCACCACCCCACCCACCCTAAAAAAATGTTGCATACTTTTCGGATGGTCACCCTAAGGAACGCAGGAGCACTATTAAACATGTTTTTTCATGACTAACGGGTTTATCGAAGTCGGTTAGAGCCGACTTTAACTTACGCTCTCTTTGTCAATTGTACAGGGTATATTGAAGTCGGGCTACTCGACTGCAACGGTCTTACTTGTTAGATTTATATATGTATGTGTAACACAAAAAAAAGTTTGAAGTTTCCGCGGCAGCCTAACGAAAACGCAATGCAATAACGTGATGTTTACAGCAAATGTTTTGGACTGGTGGGTTCTCGCAGAAGAGAAGAGATCAAGAGTAAATAAAGATCAAAGAATGCGTAGTAATCTTAGGCGCGGTAGCTTAAGAGACGAGCGGCCACTACAAAGCACTTTGAGTGTGATTGATCGCGAGAGTGATACAAAGAGCAAATTCAGCCAACAACAACTCCGCTTGCAGTTGAACGGCTAATGCTCTCACGAAGAATGCACAAAGCGATAGAAAGTTTATTTGCAATTAACAAATTTAAATTACAAAAAGTAAAGTACATTAATATTGTGCAGACGACTTGAGTTGGTGTAAAGTACAATAGCACCGACACAGTGTAAAAAATAGAAATTAAGCAATGCGATTTACGCAAAGAATCTAAATAAAAAGATAGAGCGGTTTAAAGCACGTCCGTCGACGACAAGCGAACTAGCCTTGTTCACAAAAATTAAGTCCGAATGCTTGGGGTGGAAAAGATCACAAATGACATTCCGCTCTTTCACCGCCAAAATTAAAGATATTTTTTCGATATGAAAAAATAATTCAAAACAACTATTTCGCTCTTGTTTTTCTGCCATGTTTATTATATTTATTTTCAAATTATTTAATTTCACTTGAGCTAAAAGCACTTGAGCTGGTCGGTGCAGGTAGAAGCAGATTGAAGTTACATGGTGCATTCTGAATGCTGCGTCTGCTGCTCAAAGCATAATAAGGCCCACAGCCATTTTACATAGTCTCCACAAATGTGCTGTTAAGTGCGACATTGTGTGTTAAGTGTAACATTCAACTTCGCATGCAAAAAGTTCAAGAGGCGAAGTTGTAACTTTTGCTTCTTCTTCCCTCTTTTTTTTTATAAAACTTCTCGTTACTTCTGATGTCCGTATGGGGCTTAAGTAATTAAATTTATTTATTTTGATGCTCAGAAGCAGAAAAATGTCAGAAAAGAAGGGTCAAATTGCGCTGATTAATACCGTAGAGGAAAAGGTAAGTATTTGGAACCTCACCAATAAATATAATTTTGCTGCAGTTGACATGGACAGCCTCCAGCAGCAGTCGACAAAGATCTGCAACAAACTTGTCCGGGATAAAAGCAACAACAGTAAATATTATTTTAATTTTTATACCCTTACAAAGGGTATTATAATTTTGCCCAGAAGTTTGCAACGCATAGAAATATTCATTTCCGACCCTATAAACTATATATATTCTTGATCAGGACGACGAGCTGAGTCGATTTACCTTTGTCCGTCCGTCTGTCTGTCTGTCCGTCGGTGAGCTGAAACTTTGCACAGAGTCTTATTTGATATTGCTTTCACAGAGAATTGCAAGTTTTGGTCAAAATCGGATGACTATATCTTATAGCTGCCATAGGAACCATCGGTCGGAAAATGGGGTTTCTTTAGAAAAATTGTTGATTTTAATGCTGGCGTTCTGAAACTCTTATATATTAAAACATTTGCAAGGGTATAAAAACTTCGGCACAGACGAAGTTAGCTTGGCCTTCTCGTTATATAAAAATTTATTACATTTTTGATGTAATATTGTATTGCGGATGTTTCGTTTTGGCGTCAACTCAAACAGGCAAATAAAACTGTTGGCGCTCATATGGAAGATTTGTCTCAAACTGTTGTGGGAACCTTCGTCCCGAAAGGGGCATGATGACGTCCCTCGTCATAACGGGCGTGACAACTATGCTGACCCCAGTCCTTATCCTCTGAACCAAGCCTGGGGCTTGCTGAGTTTTAAATTGAGCCTCGACGTGGAGTTCTATATCATATGGAATTGTCATGTCCAAAAGTTTGCTTTTCAAATGGCTATCTGGGAGACTCCGGTCTCCTGGGGGCGATAGTCGGCCACCAGCCAGGCTCATTGATTCGTATGCACTTATCAGTGCGTACAGGGTACCGTGACTTTAACGTTTCTATTGAACATGCCATTCTGTGTGAAGTACATTAGATCTTCCAATCTGTATTCGCATTATCACAATACTCATAGCGCTGGTAAATCTTCCCATATTTCCCCCTTGCCGAAAATAAGGCAACTGAGACATTGATGGTTGCTTTTGGCATTCTCATTTTATTATCTTCCTCCTCTTCCAACACGATTTGTGCGGGAAATGTACCCCCTGGCTACACCCTTAACTATCCGTATTTCATATTCTGCATTTTTTATTGATGATTTTTTTAATTTTTATAAACATATCGCATCTGGATTACCGTGTTAGATTAACTTAAAAATCCCTTTGTCATTTTTTGGCGTATTTGCCATTTTTTGTCTATTTAAGCACACTAATTTGTTTTTAGGTTCCACACGCGTAATAAATGACTTTTTTGTGCGCCCAAACAGTTTGGATTACTCCGTACCGTGCTTAAGGGTGAACATCCGAAAAGTATGCAACATTATTTAACTTCGCATTTTAAATATTATCCGATCTTTATGTTAGCTTCAGTGATTATAGTTATTTCTAATCTAAGTTTAAGTTATACATTTGAACTCGATATCTTAATAAATGTGAATATGTGGCAAAAATTTGAAACAATCTTTATCTGACTGATTCACTGACTAACTGACTGATTGGCAATCATCGCACAGCCTAAACGGTAAAAGATAGAAAGCTGAAATTTGCACAGGAGTTTCTGTTAGTGGTGAAAGTGCTTATAAAGATGGAAAATTCCAACCGAAATAGTCGTAAAAGCGTCGGAAAAGTTTGTATGGGGAAAATGTTATGTTTTATCCGATTGACTTGAACTTGGTTTGTAAGCATAGTACGCAAAATAATTCGACACGTGTTTTTTTGCATTCCACAAATAATTTTTCACCCGATTGGCTTCAAACTCGGTCTGTAAGGATAAAATACGAAAGAGTTTGAAATGTGATTTTCCGATGACGGAAAATTTGACCTGACGGTCGGAAAATTCCCGGAAAATTTTGCATGAAAACTAATGAAGTTTCAAGTTAATCGGATGAAAAACAGTTATTTTGCATGCAGAATTTTCCGGGAATTTTTTGACCGTCAGGTCAAATTTTCCATCATCGGAAAATCACATTTCAAACTATTTCATATTCTTCCCATACACCGAGTTTGAAGCCAATCGGGTACAAAAAAATTTTTTGCATGCAAAATTTCCCGGCCATTTTCCTCGTGGGCGGATTTTCCAAAATCGGGAAAACACGTGTCGATTTATTTCGCGTACTATGCTTACAAACCAAATTTCAAGTCAATTGGATCAAAAATAACATTTTTTCCATACACACTTTTCCAACGATTTTCCGACTTTTCCGGGTGGAATTTTCCAAAACCCCGTCTTAGTACGTACTTTCACTACTAACATGGTGTTTGTCAGAGCTCCAAATTTACGTACCAATAACCCGAGCATTTAAACCCGAATTAGTTTCCTTTTTGGTTTAATCAGGAGAAAGTTTCGATACACCACTTAAGCCGCGCGATTGATTAATTGCTGGACAATTAGAAGCGTTAATTAAACATCATTAATTTAAACTTTTATGTTGGACAAAGCAACCTTAAACTTAAACCTTTGAGCTTCGAACTTGTGAGAGTGGCTTGTGGATTTTTAACACTTACACATCTATAAACACATCAACACAGAAGAAAATCACAAATACACTCAAACATGTCAACAAACCCGCCAACAAACGTATGCGCAGCGAGAACTCCACCATCGACTTGGCTGGAAGATCCTCTGATGCTCCGACACCTTGGCTCATCGAACTTCTCGATGTGATTTACTGAGGAGGCGGATCTCATCAGTACCAGCGTACGCCAGGCTGTGGAGCGGATTCTGCACGAGCTCCAGGAGAAAATGGCTGGAATGGATGGGGCGATTCAACTCTTCCTGATTACCTCGAGAAATACATCACCTTTAAAATGCGTATCAACTTTTTTGGATCGGTTCAGTAGATTTTGAGTTCTGATGTACACCGCAAAACCACTTTTTTTCAAGGCACCTCTGGAGATTCACCGTCACCGGCTTATTTATCAATATTTTCCTTTGAAATTTTTTCTGACACACTTCAAAAGTTGTACAATAATATGTAATAAAGTTTAATAAAATTATATTACTGATTTCGCCGCAAAAAAATCATAAAACGAGAAGGCCAAGCTAACTTCGTCTTTGCCGAAGTTTTTTTACTGCAAATGTTTTAATACATCAGGTTTAAGAACGCCAGTATAAAAACCAACAATTTTTCTAAATAAAACCCACTATTCGGAACGCTAGTTCCTACTGACAACTAAGATATAGTCCCTTGGTGGGCATCCCTTTGCTCACGTTACTCAGACTACTCAATCCGTTATTTTGCCTAGCCCAAATACAACAACAACTTTTGACGCTGCGAGCAATTAATTTATGACCCCAATAAAACTAAACAACAAACACACAGCAAACGCTCGAGGCTTTGACTGACAAACGTCGCGTCATATAATTTATAAACACTTCAAAATCATTTTGTACACTGTGTGAAAAAGTATAGTTTGTTTTGATGTGATTTGATTTTTATTACATGATAAATGATGGATATGTATATTTACAAACCACTAACATATTTATATTTGAAACTCATTACTTAAAACAATTGTAAACTGATATCGATTAACTGAGATAACTACGAACATCAATTAGTAAAGAAAAAGTAGATTTAGAAAAACTAATAAACCGAATAAATAAATTCACTCAAAAAATTTCTCAATTGTTACATTTTTTCTTGTTGAAAGAAAGCAAAAAAAACACAGATTTTTTGTCGTGACGCACAGAGTAATAAATGCGTTCGCATTTTCCATTAATTTATGACTTCAAAATTTTGGTTGGAGGACGATATTGTTCTCGAGCTCACCATTGAATTACCACTGATATAGTCATCCGATTTTGACCAAAAAATTCCAAATCTGTATAAAAGCGTTTAATATTAATAATCGTTGATGTGAGACACACGTTAACATTAAAAACAAAAAAAGTTTTTCGCATTAAACCTTTTTTCGACTGATAGTTCAGCAGGCGTATAAGATATAGTCATCCGATTTTGACCAATACTTCCAAATCTGTATGAAAGGCGTATAATATTAATAATTGCTGAAGTGAGACACGTTAACATTAAAAACAAAAAAATTTTCTCATTCAAAAACCACATTTTCGACCCGATAGTTCCAAGCAAAACAAACTATGTGAAAGCGGCTATAGTATTAATAATAATTGCTGAAGGGGGAGCCGCCGTTAAATTAAAAACAAAAAGTATATAGTCATCCTTGTTACTATAAGTGCGAAAATGAAGACTCTGTGCAAAATTTCAGTTCGATAGCTTTAAAAAACTGAGAGCTTAGTTCGCGTAGAAACAGACAGAGACGACGGACGGACAAAGCTCAATCGACTCAGCTCGTCACCCTGATCAAGAATATATATAGTTTATAGGGTCGGAAATGAATATTTCTATGCGTTGCAAACTTCTGGGCAAAATTATAATACCCTTTGCAAGGGTATAAATATTCGTTTTTAAACGCTTTAATTAAAATCCAATTTTTAAGATCACCATTCCAAACTGCAAAAAAATAGTTTCAGTAGAAATGGGCCTGTTTGGCTGGAGACTAGTGTAATTTAAGAAGGGGCCGAAAAAAATTAGTATGGGAAGATTTTTTTCAACGCGGATTAAATTAAAACTCGTTAAGTATGGATTTTGCAAAATTTAAAATAATATGCTATGTGATTTCCTCCAGTGTGCGATAACGTCTTGAAAACTCTGTATGGAAATCACTATATTTAAAACGATATTGGAAAATTCACGCAAAAGGAAATTGGGTTTTAATGCCAAACCTTATTCTAATTCTTTCAGTACGCATTTCGGATTGCAAGCTCGATGCGCTAAATAAAATGGCAAACAAATTCTTTAGTTTTGGAAACTCCCCCAAAGTTCGGGAAAAGTGGTGGGAGGGAAGGTGCCTTCGGCAGCTGTATGCTATAGTCATCCGGTTCGGCCGGTTCCGACTAAAGTGCAGTAATTCTTAAGACTTTGTCCACCGTTTGGTTCTGATAGCTTAAAGCTACTGAGGGAGGAAATAGCTGAGAATCAGACGGACTGACGGAATGCGTTAGTTGCTCTAGCTCTTATAGTCTCTGAGATCTAGGTGTTCATACTGACGGACGGATAGACGGATGGACACACGAACAGACTAACAGGTTTTTACTCTACTAGCAACAGGTATAAAAATCATGAGTTTGAGAGGAGTTTTCAGTTTTTTTGCTGACTGATGGTGTTTGTCGGCACGTCTCGGGTCTTTTATTTTTCGCAACAAAATTACCAGCATTGTTCTTAACAATTTCTGGCGATGGTCAAAGCACGGGTTGGCTTTATCAAACCAGAGCGGATGCGTCTTCTGCGTCTCCCTTATGCATTTATCAAAAATAAAGGTGCAGATGTTGACGCGATAATGGTTTTCGGCAAATTTCTTTGAATACCTGGTAGTGCACATTGCACACGCCAAAGAACGCGTGCCTTGGGTTCTTTAAAGCCAGCCACTCCGTAAAGTTTTTGGCGAAAATGAGACTCTCACTTGGTGCCTTAGCGCCTCGTCAATTTTTGATAGAATCTCATCGCAAGCTGAGCAATTAATCTTCTTCTTGCTATCAGATACCCATCAAAATACTGCGTGAGGCAAGCTCACTTAAGGTGGCGACCTCTGCATCTGGGCATCATTCTATGTCTTCTGTGCATTCAGTAGTTACCTCCAGCTGCAGCGCCTATCCTCAACCTCCACCGAGGGCTGCTCGTGGGCTTTGCAATCCAGTCTAGCTGAACTTCATAGTCCTCTTCGCAGTTTTCCCTCTCGATTTGGTGATGATATTCATCGACAGAAGGCGAGCAGTCAGGAACGCAACTCTCTAGCCGATGGGTTGGTGTTGTCTCTAAATCGAGCTTAACTGCACCAAAAAGTTCAGGTGCTGTCCTGAATTCAACTAGGACGTACAAACGATTTATACCCTATGAACAAGTCTCGCATAAGTCCACGATATTTTCAACGTAGTTTCTGATCATACATTGATGGCAGTGATGAGGTTAAGAAGTCAAGGTGTTGGGGATAAGGTGAATTGGTCAGCTAACGGGCAGCATCCTGGTCGACCCGCTTGCTCTGTCGATGCGGTATAACTCAGTTATAACTGCCCTGTGGCGAAACCCATGGGAGGTGTGAACGGTTACAATTCATCAAGCCATTCCGGTTTTACTGAGTGGACAACAAGATATATTTTTTTCCGTTTCTTATATACTGCATGTCGGTAAATGATATAAGTGAACTAAAGGCTGACCGATTAGAGCTGCCCTGATCGCAGATCAGTGCACGGACATTCAATCCCATCTTCTCCAATACGGTCACATTCTCTTGGAGAATTTCCTTCAGCTTCGCTTGCGTCGTACGGTGCCGCAGTAATAAGAAAAAAATATACTTCCACGGTTGCACGATTCCCTTTTACCGAAGGAACAGAAAATTTGTTGCCAACTCTTGCTCTCTAACACAACGGCCGTAGTCGACGAATCCATCAATTTGGTCGGTCAATGCCGGGCGCAATTCGTCGAATCGGGTTCCAATTAAAAAGCGTTCTCGGATGTGGCAAAGGAAGTTTAGACCATAACGCAAGTATCGGTAGCATTTGGCGGAACGGTAGTTAATGTTGATTAGCAAATTTTTCTCAACCGCATTGTAGTTCCTGCGCTTATCGCTCAGAAAAATTCTCGCAAGAGCTTGCGAATCTTCGTTAGCTGCGTCTGGAACTACAATGCACCGCGCCGTATGCTCCTCATGCTTTTCCTTGCCTTCTTCTATTTTTTTCCCGAAGCTTTCCAATTCTTCTTCCATTTCCAGGCATTTTTTTCTCCAAGTTGTCATGCTTTTTAGACAGCGTGCACGAATTTATTGCGCCAGTAGTTTTCGTTCCTACAGAACAATTCACATCGAGCACTTCTTGATTCTACCCATCTACATCATGTTCTTTCCACGATTCAAAAGAAGGTGGTGTACAGGCTCTCCATCATGGCCTAAGTTGAGAGTTGGCAAGAATCCCGCACGAAGCAAACGCCCGCCTGAGAGTGGCACTCATCTGTGAAATGTCTTTTTACAGAATCGACCGTGAATTGTCGGTATCCACGTCGAATTTGCAAATTTTCGCATTCTCCCACCCTGCTTTCAGGAAATCAAAAACTTTTGGAGCCTCAAAGGCCTCGAATCAAACACTTCATGTTTGGCAGGATTTTTATTTATAATCGCAGCAGATTCGCACAAAAGGACTTTTCATGACGACGGCTGAATCGCTAATGCGGCTAAACCCAGCCGCACTGCGCTCACAAAACCAATTGCATGGCAAATTTGCGGCGTTGGCGATTTTTCACGTTTCGGTCTGAAAATCACATTTTGGCAGGGCATATGTGGCGTACATTCATATGTAAGTATGTGTGTAGCCACAGACCGGTTTAGCGACGAGCCAATGCCGCTGCCGCTGATGTTAAGCTAGCTAACTAACGAACGCCAGATGGCCGAGCAAGAGTTCCCTCCACATTCCTCCCACTTCCAAAACAAAATACCGCCCACACCCCATCCACTCCCACCCACATCCCATCCACTTCCCAGTGGGCACCCCAGCGGTACTCAAACAACGGTAAAATGAAAACACAAATAAATTCTCAATTTGTTCTCACAAACCGAGTTTCAAGCCAATCGGATGAAAAATATTTTATTTCATACAGAATTTTCAGGGAAATCTCCTGCCGTTGGGTCAACTTTTCCTACATCGAAAATCACATTTCAAACTATTTCGAATTCTATCCTCACAAACCGAGTTTGAAGCCAATCCGGTGAAAAATAATTTTTGCATGCAGAAATTTCCGGCCATTTTCCTCGTGTGCGGATTTTCCAATATCAGGAAAATACGTGTCAAACTTTTCGCATTTATTACTTACAAACCAATTTTAGGTCACACGGATTAAAACTAACATTTTTCCCATAAAAACATTTCCGACGCTTTTTTACTTTTTCGGTTGGAATTTTTCCAAAACTCCGTCTTAGTAAGCACTTTCACCACTACTAGTAACTCCTGTCCAAATTTCAGTCTTTCTATCTCTTACCGTTTAGGCTGTGCGATGATTGCCAATCAGTGAATCAGTGAATCAGGACACTCCCCTATTATATTTATGGAGATACTAACAATAACCCGACGCGCTTCGCTGCGCCTTAATAGTATGCTCTTTGCTGATGGGTTTTCCCTCCTATCTCCCACCCCCATCCCTCTACATCCAACAACACCCAGTTCCCACTCACTTCCCACCCACCTTCCGCCTCCATCCCGCCCACATCCCACCCACTCCCTCCCACTTCCCCCCACATCCCACCCACTTGCCACCCACATTCCTCCCGTCCCACCCACTTCCCGCAACATTCAACCCACTTCACAACCACTTTCCACCACTTCCAAAACAACAAACCACTTACATCCTGTGGGTGGGTCCCACATTCACTTCCCAGTGGGCACCCCGGCGTTATTTCCAACATAGGAAAATTTGATCACAAAATGAATTTTCATTTTGATCGTACAAACCGATCTTAAAGCCAATCGGATGAAAAATAGTTGTTTTTATGCAGAATTTTCTTGGAATGTTCCGACCGTCAGGTCAAATTTTTCCAACTTCGAAAAACTAAATTTCTGAAATATTTCGTATTATATCCTTACAAACCGAGTTTCAAACCAGTCGGATTAAAAATAGCTATTTTGCATATAGAATTTTCAGAGCATTTTCACGCATAGGCCGGATTTCAGACATGGCAAAATCACATTTCAAATTATTACGAATTCTGTCCTTGCAAAACCGAGTTTCAAAGTAAATCGGGTGAAAAATAGTTTTGTATGCAGAAATTTTCCGGCCATTTTCCTCGTGGACGGATTTTCCAAAATCGAGAAAACACGTGTCGAATTATTTCGCGTACTTTGTTTACAAACCAAGTTTCAAGTCAATCGGATGAAAAATAGCATTTTCTTATACAAACTTTTCCGACTCTTTTCAGACTTTTCTAGGTGGGAATTTTCCAAAACCCCGTCTTAGTACGCACTTTCACCACTGACAGAAACTTCTGTCAAAATTTCAGGTTTCTATCTCTTACCGTTTAGGCTGGGCGATGATTGCCAATCAGTGAAAATCAGTCAGTGAATCAGGGACCAAACTTTCTTTTTAATATTTATAGAGATTTGTAATTTCGCCATTTTGAGGCGTATCTTCCTCCTTTGGCTCCTCTGGAATCTTCTCAACCACGTGGGATTTTCGGTTCTTCCGCTCGCTAAGCAAAACTTCTCTCGTATGGGTTTTGCAGGGGTACACATTATTTCCTTTTCTAGCGCCTTCAACTGTGCCACCAGCAGCTGGCGCTTCACCAAAGAGTAACCTTGTGGACCCCTCTCGTTTATTCAAAAGCGGCACCATGGCCAAAGGGACAAGCCATAGTAGTCGCAAAGACGCAGCTTCGAATACGTAAGCGAAGGAAGTAAAGAATGAATTGCATATAATACATGAATATTGCTCTCTAAAGCAATTTATTTTTAAAATTCGTTTTGCGAAAATAGTCGCATTGATCCGCGGGTCAACGGCGGAAGTCACTATTACTCTCTTATGGACAATAGGCTTCAGC
>JAEIFU010003825.1:0-23459 GCA_018904235.1 Lordiphosa stackelbergi | reverse complement strand
TGTCTTGTAGCAGCCAAATTATAGCTTTAACTTTGTTACCCAAAGTATAAGAAGATTTAAAAATTCATGATGAGAGAGAATAGAAAATGGAATTAAGTAATTTCAGTATGAAAATTCTGTTCAACTTTGGTGGCTTTTCCACTTAGTTGCTTTTCTCACCTCCTATTAAAACTTAATGCTATTAACTGAAAAAAACAAATAAAACTCAAATAACTGGTTCCACTATTTCTTTTTATTTTATTTTATATTTCCAAGAGTCACTGACTTAAGACTGCAGAACATGATCAATTGGAGGAAACGAAAAGCGGAAGGAAAGCGGGAGAAACCTAATGCCAGCTTTTTTTCATTTAATGCTCTCTGGTTAACACATTTCCAATTTGGTATTAATTTGATTCCTCATCCTTGCCCTGTTCGATGAAAATGGAAGCCCTCAATCCCCTGCACAAACGAGAGGCGAACTAACAAAGGCACACAGAAAACAAGTGAAAATCAACTCGACTACTAATCACAGCTTAACGTCAATTTTAATCCGAGCCAAAGTCGCTGCTGACAGTTGAAAGTTTGCCAATAGCAAAATGTCAAGTTGGCACACAAATACTCTCGCCCTCTCTCTCTTGCAGTCGGCGGCAACGCTCTATCAAATTGTACACAAGAGACCAACAAAAAAGGCAAGAAAGCCCTTTTATTTTTGGTTAAAAAACTTTTAGTTACAATAAATTATATGCAACAGTTTTTAAAAAGAAAGAAACCCTAGAAAATGGCCAAACGAGTTAACGATGTTGCCATGTTTGGCCAAATAAAGCACTTGGGGGAATTGCACAGAAAACGACTGGCTGAATGACGAACAAGGGGGCGGGAAGGGGTTACTGAGAAGAGTCCCATCAATGGGGAAAATCTTTTCATTTGGGAGTCGCCTACAACATCTTGTGTAGTGTGTGGAAGTCAGTCCAAATATTTACAGGTAAGAAATAGAAACGAAAGAGGGACAAATCCCAATATGCCAGGCACTTTATTGCAATCCCTTTAAATAAGTTTTTTTATTATTTGCTACCTCAAGACATGCCTCAACCAGGCCACACCACTTGCCGTTGGAAGTTCGTTTCTACGTGCAAATGCGCAAACAAATGTGAAGGGGACTTGGCCACCCAACACTCGTGTGGGACGAAGCTAGAGATGGCAGCGTGGCACGCGAACAATTGATGGTTCAGGAATTTTGTCTTAAGATGTTTCTTTTAGTGCTCTAAGCTTTACAAGTGAATCTTGAAACACTTCGTTTTAGGGAATTTGGAAATAATTAAAGTACATTGAGGACTATCGAAATCTTACATGATTTTTCATAGAACTCGAAAAGATTTAAGACGCATTTGAACTTAAATTATTTAGGCTGTCCGATGGACAAAAAAGTAAGAAGCTGCCCAGTTTCAATGAACTAGAGTTTTTGGCCCTTACCTTCTGGTCAAAATGATTGTAAACCATTTTCCTGACTTAAGACCGGTTTCTTTCAATGTTCAAAAGTAGTCCAGACACAAAAAAATTAAGCAGAATCAGTCAGCTAAATCTTCGCTGTCATAACGTTCATCTGTCTGATATTTAATGATTAAAAGGACACTCTTAGTTGAGTCAGTAGATGTGTTCCTTTCAAAAACAAAATTACATGAAAAGGAGAAGAAAATGTTCTTTGAATTGTTGAAGTACAGCGAGAGCGGAGATGGAAAGACATTTTCTGAGCCTCAGTGGGCGACACATATCACATGGAAAAAAACAACTAAAAATGGAATCAAAAACAGCAGATTAAGCTTTTGATATAATAGCTGCCCTATCACCAACAATAAGTATAATCAAGTTCTATTGACCGATTGTTGACCATAACCTTACTTAAAATGTTTCGTGTGTGAATGAAGTAGGATTCCAATTTGAATCGATTTCTTTTTTGTTTTTGATATATGCCGATGCTATATATTTTTGCCTTATCACATATGTAGAAAGACTCTAGAACCCACAAAGATGAGGAACGGCCATTCAAGTTTTAGGGAAATTTTACTATTCTTTTACTTCGCATACACTTTCCTTTCTTGCCATTCTCTTCAGTCTTTGATATGAACATGTTATAGGAACAAAAGTCTCTTTTTATTCTTAAGTAAATATCATTATTAAAGTTTCCAAAAATGCTTTACTTAAACATGGTCAAAAAATTACAGCAAAAAGCACGTAAAGCGCGAAAACGCATTAACAGTGTGGCCTTCAACTTTGTTTATAAATATTTTTATCGATGGATTTTTATATACGGGGGTGCCACAGAAACCTCTTCCAACCAAATTCCAATTCTTAGGTGACACAGAAATTTCTATTGGTTGGTTTCAAACCTCCCGTGTTTGGTTAGGAGATTTAGCAAAGCTCCTTTCGCACTAGCGCCCTGTGTCGATGGTGGCGCCATCTACTTGAAAGGCAGCGGATTAAGGGCTGCAAGTTATACCTCATGTTTGGCGGCAACAAATTTTTAAATTTTGCATTACATTTATAGAGAAAATGACTTCAATTTGAATTATGATATAAAACAGCATCATTAAACATATAAAACAATCAAAACATTTCAGTCAAACATCAACTTAACCCATAACTAAAAAAGGGGAATTTTTTGCGAGAGATTCAGCCCTGTTTTTAGAGATGGAACTTCAATGGTATCTCGTAACTAGATTTTCTAATAAACAAATGAAATCGCTTGAAGTTCTGTGGCACCGACGATCGAGAGATTTATAAACCAACCGTCGGCAAAATCTCTAGAGATTTCTGTGGTACCCCCGATAATGGAAAAAATTTTAAGCAAGACATCCAAGACAAGATTATTTACGACCAAATATGTGGACGACCTCTTCGCAATTGTGTGGGAGGATAAAATTAAAGAAACTTTGGAAACATTAAACAAATATCATAAGGATATAAAATAACTATGAAGTGAAAAGGATGAGCAACTACCGTTTTTAGACACCATTGTACATAGAGTAGATAATACAGTAAAGCTTAACTGGTACAAGAAAGTTATGGCATCTGTAAGGATGATAAACTACCACTCAAATCATCCAACCAGCATGAAAACTAATACGGCGAAGAAATTCATCAGACGAGTAATGGACACCAGCGACCCCATAATTCATTAAAAAAGACAAACATACAATTTTCAACATCCTTTCAACATCTTCAAATACAATGATTTTACCACTAAAGCAATATTCTGTAATATACATACCGAAGTTCTCTAACAGACTGACTAGCTCCGATTGCTACAACAAAAATAAAGTCTGAATTGCACACAACACAATGATTACCACTGCGAAGTTCTTCAGGAGAACAAAAAGCAACAATATTCAAAATTCCATGTGCTGGTGACTGAACTAACGTATGCAAAAAAGTGTATGTCGATGTGCAAAAATGAAACTAAATACTAGAGTAATTGGACATAAATTTGACAAAAAACGCAAAGGTAAAACCATAATACAAAAACACCGCGCCCTCGGCCCAGTGTGCTGAGTACGCACACTCTTCAGACTTCACGGCTGTTAGCATTTTACAGCAAGAGAAACATTACAACAAACGATTCACGCTGAAGATGCTTCACATCATTAACATACCCACACACATACGACTAAACTTTAAAACGGACATATACAGACACATATACAGACATTTACTTAACCGCAACAAAAAACAAATCAACTTTCACCTCCACAGCTGACAAAACGGACGCTGTGCAAGCCTTGAATACGGATCCCGACAGGGTTTGAAATATATCGGAGAGAAAAAGGAGAAATGCTTTTTATTTTATGAAAATAATGCAAATAAAATACACGGCCAAAACAATCATTGGAAGATGTAACAAATACTTGTGTTGATATTTGAAATGTATAATTTCGATTAAGATATTTAGCTGAAAAACATACCCATATTAAAGATATTCTTAAGACAAACTGGTTTATAAGTTCTCTAAGGTGTTACTTCAAATTTAGCTTTAGCATTAAAATATTGACTTAATTAATAAAGTTAGATGATGATTAGATAGATGAATTGGAAAATAGATTAGCTGTCAAGTAAGCTTCAGTTCTTCATTTTGTGTTCGCAATTCTAAAGAGGGCGTAGCAAAGCACGCCGGCTTTGTATTATATTTGAATTATAAACAAAGAAATGATGGAATCTAATTAATTGAATGCATAAGCAAAAGCTGAAAGAAAAATTAATTTTAAAAGCGTTTGGAATTGAACTTAACATCCGCTTTGTATAAGGTTTTGCTTACATAATTATCAAAACATTATTTCCACAGAAAGATGTGAATAAAAATTCTTTTGCTGTTCGGATTCGGGGTTAAGCTGCTTAAACTCGAATTTCTTGGCTGTGGTCTGTCAAAGATTTTATCCTTTCCAAGGATATTGTAATTTTTCTCAGACGTTTGCAACGCATTGAAACATTCATTAGTCTGAGGTCTAGTTTGTAGACTGGTTCCAAAGCTTAATGAAGTTCATGTTCAGTTATGTAGGAATTTTTATTTATTTTTGTTTCTCCCATTCAATTAATTTATATTCATGATATTCATTTTATCAATGGTCGAACGAACCTTATCCATTAATATTGTCGTATTTCAATGCTTCTAAAGGTGGCTGGTGTTCAAATTTGTAAAGTCCTTGACACTTTTTCTTTTCCTTGAAAGCATCAATCATAGCGCGTTTTTTCTAAATAGTGCATAGAAATTGTTAACCGATCCGTTTCGGGTTGAGGTACGTGGGATCAGACATTTTGAAAATGGAATTGAGGAACCCAAAAACTGAATGGTTTGCTGACGTGATATATGCCAAATTATATAAATCAATGTCTAAGAAATTGTCTAGTTTCCCTTTTAAAGATCGATCAAATCTAGCGTCTGGGTCATTAGACTTTGAAGGGTTTCCAAAAAAGAACGATTGATCGATGTTTGTTGACTCGATATATAAATCCTCGATAAAAAAATTCTAAATCCCTGATTTTGCAAAATTCAAATTAGCCGATGTCAACATTTTGAAAATGATTGAGTACCCAATATTCAAGCAGCGGGCTCTGAGCCTTAGCTGTAAACCAGTGGTGCCCAAACACACACTATCAAGCAATGCGCATGTGTGCAGCAACGAAAACACAAGTTAAACAGGAGCAACAATCAAACAAACAAATGAATCGTGAGAAAAGAAATAGCCGAAAGCTCGCGTAGTGAGGGAGCTTGCCGCCGTTTATAGAACACACGTTTTCTCTCTCTATATGCTATCCCATTAGATAGGCTTTTGGCATTTTGGGCACCACTACTGTAAACCATTAATGATCAAAATATTGTTTATGGTTCTCGTGATCATTGACAAAATATTAAGGTTCAAACTGGAATATACACATATTTAGTTCTCTGTAAATTTTCTAACATTTTTCTTGTGGTAATATTTTTCTAGAATTTTGGTGTCTCCCTTCACACGCTCAGCTCTAACAGAATAGTCTCCCCATTTTATTTTTTTTTTGTAAATCCTTTCCTGCTGTTGACCTTCGAAAGGCAAATAAAATATGGAATTACTTAACGGCTATGGCAGGGTGAACCATTGTGTGTTGTGTATGTGTTAGTGTGGAGTGACTGTGTATTTTGTCTATTTGTTTGGTGGTTGCTTCACAGCTTGGCCCCATCTTTTGTGCTGACTCTGTGCTGGATTTTATTTGCACTGATGTGATTTGTTTAGCCAGTGCGACAGTCAACTGTGTCTTTAAAACTCTCGTGACTCTGTTTGTTGTGTGACTTTGAAGGGTTTACATTTGATCCCCTTTGCCGCAGAAAGAGCTACATGTGTTTTGCTTAAGCTTTAAAAGTAATTTTCCTTGTTGCCACAAATTGTTTTTGCAGCTGATGTTTACGTTGCGTATGATTGATATTTGTTTGCTTGAAGCAACTTGACAAACTTTGCCATTAAAAAAAAAGTTCGCTTTCCTTATCTTAATCAATAATTTATTTAAACATTTGATTTGTTAAATCAAACTTGGACTTGGGCGAACAAACTTTTAACTATCTGGGAAAAATAAATATTTGCGCTCATTAAATAGGGAAACTTTTTCATAAATTTTTCTATTAAAACGTTTCGGCGTGGCACAAAAATTTGTGCATGCTTCATAAAATTTGTGGAATAAAGCAAGAAAATTTCATCTTTACTTGGTGGAAGGGTTTTTTTTTTTATTGAATGTGGATGAGAATGGAAACTCATCAGAAATTCAAGATGCGTGGGTCTTATGAAAACTTGATGCCATCGTGATGAGAGTCATTGTTTTGAGTGAAAAGCTTGGCAAATGACATGAGTGAGCGGGGAAAAGATGCCTCATGTACGGCATTTGTTACACACACACACATACAATTCTCTTAAGCGGCAAATGACTTTCCAGCTTTCATTTCCTTCCCTTTTTTTTGCCAAATGCCGGAACCTACTTTGTCGTCGTCGTTCCCGTTATTCCCGTTTGCTGTCAGGTGTTTTTTGTTGTGTTCTGCGTCGAGAAGAGCGAACCTGACAAAGTTTTCTAATGAAAAATTCATCTGCTGACGACGACAACTCAACAAGAAAAACTAACTAATGCTTAACTGAAGTTTTGTTTATGAAAATACAGCTGTGTTTTTTTGGCTTGACAGAGGCAGATAAGTTGGCTGAAATGGGATGGGATGGCTTAAGCTTTCAAAAGTGCTTCAAATTGAGATTTGAGACCAGAAATAAATTGTAGCTAAAGTTGAAAAAGGTTGAGGAAGTATCTAATGCAAATTTGAAATCTTGTCATCTTTTGTTGGGTTAAGATTACTTGACCTAGAAACTTGCCTGAGATAGGAAGGAAGTGTAAGGTAGATACCTTAGATCGGAGATATAAAGCAAGACTGACGATAGGACAGAAGTAAGAATTATTTTGGATATGGTCTAAATCATTTATTTGTGATTTAGATGCTCTTTAATAGAACATAATGAAAATATACTGAATCAATAGATTACAAAGCTTTAAGGATTTTAAATAAGAGTGTAAAGCTTTTAGAATTTTACTAAATCTTTGGATTTAAACGTTTTATCACATATTTTCAATTTATTTTTCATTTAAAATTACGGCATATACTTATAAGTATTTTCCGATTTCTCATAGTTTGATTCAAAATGGAAAGGCGCAGTTCTTGTTAAAAGTTGCAGTAATTTATCCAATGTCACAAACCATAAAATATATTTCATTGACTTTGGCTTTTGGAAACAAAAACGCATAATTTCCAGCTGCTGCTTGGGACAAACATTTATTAAAGCCTACGCTTTGACCCTGCCGCATAATTTATAAAGTGTCGAGCTTGAAAATTGCCCACCAACCAGCCCATTCATCCTATCCATTCCATCCATTCATCCTTAGCTGGTTCTCCAACCATAACTAGGCGTGACTTACAGCGTACTTGGGGCCAGAATGAAGCAATTTTAATTTGCTGCTCTCGGCTCTCTTGGAAAAGTAGTAAAACATCAACAACAGCAGCAAGCAACAGTCCGGCGACTGCCCAAAGTTTTTCAGCCACCCAAAATGCAGTGGGTGGGCGCCAAAGTGTTGCGCTTCATAAATAAAATGCGTTGGTGGTGCGGGAGAGAGGGAGAAGTATATTTTCTGCTTTTAATTGCAATATATTCTTTTAGACAAAATGACTGATGATGGTGGTGGCGACTGAAAGCAAGCAGCAAAAATATATTGCCACGACGAAGGCACCGAACCAGACCGGGAAACGGAAACCCAAGAGAGACAGGCATGTCTCCTCTCGGAAAAGTCCGTTTGACTGCTAAATGAACAAAGGCCTCAAACAAGAAGTCAGGGGCGTCGGTAGTAAAAAATTATGATAACAGTTCAGATAATTTTCTTCTACTTTTACTGTCTTTTTTATTTTTCCACTGGTTCTGAACTGATTCTAATCTAGGGAAATGTTTAACTCATTATAACCAATCTGCACACTTCTTTTTTATATGTGGTTCGGAATTCGTCTTGGGGAATTTGTTTGTAGACCAAAAAATCTTTATTTATTCTAGATTCCCCTAAAGTAATACACTTGTGCCAACGATTTTTCCAACTTTCAAAACTTCTGCAAAAGTCCACTTCCGGAATAGCCTTCAATTCCTTCTTCGTTTCAGTTTGTATCTCTTCTATCGATTCAAAACGGGGTCCATGGAGTGGTCTCTTGAGATGAGCTACTAGACAGAAGACCGCAAATGTCAAAAAATTTTCTAAGTACCATGAGTACAAATTTTGCATAACTTAAAACTAAAACTATGGTTCCATACGTTAAGCACTTTGATCAAAAATAGACGAAAAGTCTCCTTAGAGACCAATTTAGTCATCACGATCTGGGCAAATTATTTGCATGGAAATTGAGTAGCAACTGTAACTCACACAACATTGACTGAAAATTTTCCCGTTTTCACTTTTTAGTTGATATACATTGTGCCAAATATGGATAAAATATTTATAAATAATACTATATTACAAATTTATTGTCAGGGGAATAGTGCCCCGTGACCACTTTTGGTCTATTGTGCCACCCTACTAAGTTCTCAACTCTTCTAAAAGCCCTTTTTCCCATACAAAGGTCAGGATTTTCGTGGTTTCCAGGTTACTGATATTGTTTGGGAGTAGATTGTGTTTCCCAAATCTGCTAAGTCTGCGCCTCGCTAGAGTTTCGCAGAGTCCTTGTATATGCTAAAATGGTTTCTCCTTCTCTTTACAATGTCTGCATAGTTGGGTGTTTGTTATTCCCAACTTGTGCAAGTGGTTTCGCAGTTTGCAGTGGCCCGTGTAGAGCCCTGTCAGAATCCTGAAGGCATTCTTTCCTTGTTGGATTTACTTCTGGATGAATATGGCAAGTGGGAGACTAAAAATCAGGGACATTGAGTTTCCCATGGTAATCACATATTTAATTTTGGTGCTGATACGACTGAAGGCAGTATTTGTATGCTTTTCTGCTATGCCCTTTCAAGTATTTTTGGTCACAGTAGAATATTTGAGACTCGTTTTAGGTCGTTTACAAGAAATGTGTGAAAAAGGTCTGAGATACCTGACGGAGAGGAAGGTAATGTACGGTCTCACTTAATTCTTCCTTGGCTTTAACCTGACAACATTGAGCGCGAGGGAATACTATTTTCAGCAGCCTATCTCTTGCCTAAATGCCCAAACACTGACTCGGGACCGGGAAAATATTCTCGTTTGCAAAAAATCCAGAAGTAAAACTAAAACAAGTAAGACCGTTGCAGTCGAGTAGCCCGACTTCAATATACCCTGTACAATTGACAACGAGAGCGTAAGTTAAAGTCGGCTCTAACCGACTTCGATAAACCCGTTACTCAGCGAAAACATGTTTAATAGTGCTCCCCTTTGGCTGGGGCTATCCAACCAGTATGCATTCTTTTTATTAGTTTGGTGGGGGGGGGGCCCCCCCGCTTTTTGCTCATAACTTGAACCGTTCATCATTTTTTTTTTTCTTCGGCAAATCGATTTATTTTGGTAATTACTATCTATCTCTAGAAAGTACGAATGGTCTATCTTCAACTGTGGGAGATATAACGTTTTTTTCCAAATTGCGGGGGCGGAAGGGGGCGTGGCCAAAATTTGAAACAAACTTGATCTGCGTACAGATAAAAAAAGCATTTGTCCCATACATGTTAAACCTCTATCTCTTACCATCTCTGAGATCGACGCGTTCATACAGACAGACGGATGGACGGACAGATGGACATGGCTAAATCGACTCGGCTATTGATGCTGATCAAGAATATATATACTTTATAGGGTCGGAGATGTTTCCTTCCTCCCTGCTACATACATTTGCACAACTTCATGATCCCCTTGGACCCATTTTTTAATGGGACACTGAGAAAAAAAGGATAGTTTTTGATGATCCTCAGAATATTTTCGGTATTCATTTGGACTGATAGTTATCCATCCTATCCTTTTTGGATATTTCGAAGTCAATTTTATTTCCGTCTCAAAAGGATATATCAGAAAAAAAGGATAATTCTTTGATCTGTATTCTTCATACAAAAGAGCTGAAAAATGTGAACAGAATATTAAAACGAGAAGAAGCGTAAACTCGTCTTTGCCGAAGTTTTTATACCCTTGCAAATGTTTTAATACATCAGAGTTTAAGAACGCCAGCATTAAAACAAACAATTTTTCAATATAAGTATAGTCATCCGATTTTGACCAAAATTCAAACTGTATTAAAGCGTATAATATTAATAATCACTGATGTGAGACACGTTAACATTAAAAACAAAAAAGTTTTTCTCATTAAAACCCACTTTTCGACCGATAGTTTCTATGGCAGCTATAAGATATAGTCATCCGATTCGGTCGGTTCCGACATATTAGCAGCGTGCAGTAAAAAGAAGACTCTGTGCAAAGTTTCAGCTCGATAGCTTTAAAACTGAGAGACTAGTTTGCGTAGAAACAGACAGACAGACAGACAGACATACGGACAAATCAATCGAACTCAGTCTTGTCACCCTGATCAAGAATATATATATTTATAGGGTCGGAAATTAATATTTCTATGCGTTGCAAACTTTGGGCAAAATTATAATACCTTTGCAAGGGAATAAAAATAAAAAAAAAAAAAAAAAAAAAAAATGTTGCCCATAATGTCAATATAAAGGAGGATCAAGTCGTTAACGACGTGATGAAGAAAGATAATAGCCTCAAGCTAGTTTTTTGCTGAGTATAGAAAAAGTCATCCAAGTGTAGAATTCTAGTCTATAATTTAATATGAGAAAAAGAAGAAACCTTTGATAACCTTTAATAGCAAAGAAGTTTTTCTCACTAGATTTCATATCAGAAGCAACATTTTCTAGGGAAGAAGAGAGAAATATATTTACTACATATGGGCATTTCCATTCTGTCGAAACGTGACCGTCAATAAAATTGAAAAAGTCAAATTAAATCGAATTTTTAATTCGTTTTTTACTGTATAATATAGCTCTTAGCAAGCACTTTAATTAGTGTTAAAGTGTTTATCAGGGTAAATTCGGTTTCCAAAATAATGACAAATTGGAAGCTATTCGAACGTGACAAAAAACAGAAGTGATTTTCGCAAGCAGCTATATAAAGACAAAGTTTAGCGAAACCTAACACAGTAACTAAGCTCAAATAATCGTAATATCTTATGAATGCATAGATCTTTGAAATGTATATTATTTGAGTTAAAAGTCTTGAGTACATTTTTGTAAAAACATATTTATCTCTGTCGATACGTGACATGTCGAACGGGACATTTTTTCCATCATCATAATTATGTGGTTTCTGCTATAATGCGAGGGCAAAAACTTACAGTTAATTGCATTTGCATAGTTTATCATGGTTTCTTATGCATTCATGTACACCCGTTTGTGCCATCAGAAAGATTTTGGATAGCGAAAGTACATGTAATCTATAGTCACTTTTTGCAAAATAAACAAATTAACAAAAAAAATACAATGAAACCTACATTATATTATCCCCTATAAAATTTAAAATAGTGTCAAATATAAAAATACAATAAAAAAAAATAAAACAAAACTAATATTTACCATTTATTTTAAGGTACCCCCTTTTTTAAATTTTTCGAGGCTCACCTTTATTTTTTGGTAGTTGCCGCTTACAAAGGGCTTTGCATGTTATTTATTTAAAAAGGAGAAGAAATATTTTATTCAAAATTTTGTTGCTAGCATATAAAAATAAAATAACCAGTTTTTGAGCTTATATATTTTATGAGGACAGTCAAAATCAAAACGTAAAATATCCAAGAAGGATCCCAAAAAAGGATAGATAACTACCCAGTCCAAATGAAAATATCCTGAGGATCATCAACAACTTTCCTTCTTTTTCTCAGTGTACCGTCACAAGCAGAGAGTTTTACAATTCTTTTTTTGAGAGCAATCGTTATTTTAGCTTGTTGAGAAATGTATGTTATAGCGGCCCCCTGTGCTCAATTTCAGGTCGCAGCCCAAGATTTTCAATTTCCAGAATATCTTACATGCTTAATTTGAGTCCAATGTTGCCGGTCTTTCCCTCTGTTTGTCTCTTTTGCTCCCCTCTGAAAGCATATTTGCCTACGCCTCTGCTTGCGGTTGTACGGTGGTTGGTCACTGTGGTTTCCATCTTTTGCGCATCCCTTTCGCCTTGGCCGTTGCAAATAACTCAGCCTGAAGGCTGAAAGCCTTTGTCTTAGCCAACATCGCGACCACTATTTTTTGATGATGAATAAATGAAGGCTTTTTTTCGCAGAGCAGCGAAATTTACCACTTTCATTTACTCGCTTGTGCCAAAATGGAATAATTAAAATGGTTTTTGTACCTTTTACTTGTTGGGTCTTCATTACTCACACAAAGTTTGCCATAAATTCTCTAATTTATTTAACACGAAATTCCAAGAATCTTACCAACAGCTGGCACTGTAAAAAAAAAACAATAAAAGAGGGTTCGCTTTCTTTTTTTTTTTTTTAAATTGACTAACTGGGACACAAACTTACTCATAATTTTGTTGTGGCACGATAACATGTTGACATAACAAGCCAATTTCAAATCAGGCTCGGGTCACAACTTGTAAAATAGGGACATGTTTACAGTACATAAATAAGCGGTTCGGTTCACTAAATTAGTACGCATGAAAACGTGTATTCAACTTCATTGAGAATATTTAAAAACCAATTAAAAGCAACCCTCGTAGAAAGTAATCTCATCATATTTTTTATTTCCGGCTTGCCCGCTGTGGGAGCAGAGAAAATTATATTATTGGCCATGCCAACTGCAAACTATAGCAAAGTTTGCTTTATGCATTTAATTTCAGTCCCCCACCCGCCCCTCCCATTCTCTTTCAAACAAATGATAAATGAAGCTGTGAAAAGTTGAGTGCAAATTTAATCAAGCGCAAAAGCAGATCGAAACAAACCAACTTATAATAAGATTAAAATTGGCACAATATGCTAAAAAAAAAAGAAATTAAATGAAAATCTATGAGGAAAACAAAAGCGCGACACGCATAGAAAATAAATTATGCAATGGCTTTGGCTTTGGGCTACTGTGATTTATTATGCGATTTTTGACATGTATTTATCCAGGCTTTTGTTTTGCCTGCTGGTACCACAAAGACAAGAAGGGGGAGTGGCAGATGGGTAATGAATTGCTTTTATGTAGATTGTGGAACATGAGAGTAAATGAGATACGGAAGTTGATGGCATGTATATACATAGTTGACTTTCAATAGTAAAATGTATCATGAGGGAAATTTGATGGACTTTAGAGATATGTAAGACATTTGGGAAAGTTACATAAATATGTAAAATGTTTATGCAAATGAATTAGTTGAAGCAATCCCTATAAAATGCATACAAGGCCATTGAGTTTTTACGACGTATCAAAGAAAGCGCTGGTTGTATTAAAACAATTTTCTTATTCTACAAAAATTTAAGTAGAATTTCTAAATTACTATTATTTAAATTATTAGGTTGTAGATTCTCCAAATTGGTGGAACCAGATTCTCCAGTAACCATGGATGAAAACCGTTCCTGAATCGAACCGGTAATTTACAGCTCCATCTTTGAAGGCGTGTTTTTATTTGTTTACCACTTAGTTAATTAATTCATTTTTAACCATATTTCAGGCTTATTAACATTCAAAGTTAATCAAATAGATCTAAAAATCTATATCTTGGTAAATAACACTGAAATGAAGTAATTAAATTGTTTCTAAATATAATTTGATACAATAGAAAACTATTTGGCAACATCAATTTGAAATCTGACTCAAGAATAAAAGCAAAGAAATAGATTTTTAAAGTCTGTGTTTTCTTTATATTTGTTTCTATTTTTAATAACGACGAATAACATATCTATAACACTTCTCTCAAAAAAAAATTTCCCTAATTTTAGTTTTTGGTTAATTTGATGTTCAACTGAAATTTATTGATTGTGATAAATGTTTTATGATGCATTTTTAAATTATAGTTCAAATTTATTTCACGTTTTTAAGAATATAATTAAAAATTTAAATATTTGTTGGCGTCAAACATGAGGTAGAACTTGCCAGCACTTAATGCGCTGGCTGCCAACCAGATGGCTCCACAATCGCTAAACGGCGACACTGATGTGGTTGGTTTAAATTAACATGAAAGACTTTGGTTGTTTTTCCTAATAATTATTGAAACTCATATTTCAATGTTTAAACTAATTAAATAATTTATTCATTTTATGCAACCTATCCAGAAGAATAATTTTTTTACAGTTCCAAAATTAGTTTTGCTTGTCAAAATTGTTTGTATGGTAAATTTTGCTAAATCTCTTAACAAAACACGAGAGATTTGAAACCAACCGAAAGAGATTTCTGTGACATTTGGGAACACCGAGAATTGTTTTCTGGGTTAAAAATTTTTTAGTTGACACCTCCGTATATGAAGGTTTTCCATTTAAAATCAAATCTTTGATTTCTCTTTATTTAAAATTATATTAGTATAAAATTATAAATATATGGGCGGATTCGAACGCCGGGTCCTCGGACTGAACACGATTGGACGTCTTATTTTTAATCAGCATGACGAGCTGAGTCTGCCCGTTTGTTGCTTTTCTATCTCCTCCCTCAGTCTTAAAGTCTTAGCCAAACTTTGCACGAAGTCCTTAAATACAAATACGCAGCAAAATTACATAACCGTACGGATCGGATGACTATAGCTTATTTTTCTGGTCCTCCGTCATCTTGACAGCTTGACGCTGTGATCTTGACATGAAAGTGAGGAATGAAGAATTTTTATTCACGTTTTGATTTTTGATAAGATTGCTTGTAGTGCGCGACGCCTCGATCAAAATCAAGCAATTTCCGTGAATTGTTTTCTTACACCCTTTTGTTAGAAAGAAATTAAGGATGCCTGCGTTTTGAATGTGTACACTGGATGGCAGGCCATTTCTAGTTGTAAATGACGTTGGCTCTCGGAAAATTTGATCAACCCGCAAAATGTTACCGGCCTGATTGGCTTTCGCAAAGGACATTCAAAACGAGAACGAAGGAAATATGATTTCCCTTCAAATTGATATCTTGACTCTCGTGGATGGGTCATTTTATTAGTAAGAATGTTAAATACACGTTTTAAAAATTACCCTTTATATAAAGATTGGATATACAATATGATGTTCTGAGAACTTTGGGAACTGAAGGATATGTTTCGCATCACACGGCCATCCACTTTAGAGACGTTATCATACAAGTTCTAATTTGAAGCTGGGACTAAACAGGTATACTCCTGTACCACGCAAGGCTTAGCGTCATATCTCCGACGACATATCTCCGCCCAGTACATTGTGCCGGTGGAATTATGTAGTTTTTTCTGGCGGAGATATGTCGTTTGGAAGACGGCAGAGATATGACGGCGGAGTTAGGTAGTATACCCCGGACGCAATATTGTTAAAATGGTGGAAGGAAAAAGTGAATCATTGTATGAATATGGCCCGTTTTCAGTAATTAGATGGTTTGAAAAAACCTGGATTCGTCAGCGCTATAAAAATAACTAATTAACTGTTACGAAACCAAATGGGCCGTTTTGCGCGGGATTCGTTAAAGAGAACTAAACCAAAACCGTAAACGAATAAAGCAGAATAAGATTAATAACCGTAACCTATACAGCAACCCAAATCCCACAACCGGAATATAACCGTAACCGAAAAAAACGATCGGCGAAAACAGTAAACCTAACCCTAATCGTTATTTGTTTCGTTTTTAACCACTAATTACACTAGTTTTACAAAAATAAAAAAATAAAGACCATTTCAACGAAACAGATTTTACAATATATGTCTAGTAAAAGTGCCCCGAAAAAATAAAAATAATTTTATTTTTATGTCTTTTTTTTCAGCGTTCGAAATGAAATTTCTTCATTTAGAGCAAAAAATTTAATGTTTGAAACTTGGTTTATGTATCCAAACTTAACGATTTAAAAAACAATATAACATACATTTGCCTTTAAATTTGAAATTGATTTTTGAGATCACATTCCAAACTACAAAAAAAATTTCAGTAGAAATTTAAACAGTGTTATCAAAATCTATAGCATAGAGCTGCCATTGAAACGATCGGTCGTAGTAAAGCTTACAGAAAAAGATCTAACATAGAGCTTTAATACGATTGACACCCATTGAGTGGTGTTCCTTGCATAGGTTAGAAATAATCCGAACTCTCTGACTAGGTTTGCAGCCTAGCTTATATCAATCAATCCCACCATATCTCCCAAATCCATTTTATAGGGAATAATAAATTTTGCAACTAACAATTTAGCTAACACTTTAGAAAAAAATCGAAAAACAACGTGGATAGAGAGGACAGTAGCAAAAAAAAAACAAAGCAAAACAAATTACGGCTACCAAATGTGTAAAGCGGGAGGCGTGGTTGAAGCAAACAAGAACGCAAATTCATCATACGCCATGTGGGCCATAGAAAAGGCTTTGCAGCCCCAGATTGATGAGTGTGCAAAGGGGTCAAATTGGTAGATAGGATTCTGTTCAGCGTGGTAAATGCAAATTGTTTGGCTTTTCAGCTGAAGCAAGCAAATATGTAGGCAGGCCAAACAATAACAACAAAAATTCAAATTGTATGCAAATGTATGCACACACACACACACACACATATATACAAATACACAAAAACAACAGCTGATGGAGAGTTTCATTTACAAATCTGTACAGATTGACTGCTGGATGGGCTATTATTAATATTTAAACGGGCTGTTCTGTAGGGCTGAAATTCACTCAAGCCGCCTCTTTTGGGAGAGAAAAAACCAGCGTCATTGCGTGAAAACATGATATTTCCATGGTATGACAGAAACAAAGTCCATTTCCTTTAACACCAAATCTGGCTGGGTATCTTGTGTTGGCCCCTTTGTATCATTTCCCACTTAATTCCAGCTTTGTGTTAAGATTTTCATCTATCTTCTGATGAAGCCAACTAATCTAAGGTAGACCAAAAGACAAAAAAAGGAACCTGTCATCTATCTTCTGGCCCTATGGAAATCCGTTTTCCTTTCTGGCCACATGCATCTCTGACCAGGCCTGTCGGGCTTTGCCATCTCAGTCTTCTCTTGTCCTTTTCTTTGGCTTTGGTCCATTACTAAAGCACAGCTGGAGTTTTTTATGGCTCTTCAGTGCATATGCTGACATCTTTGCTGCTTTTACTTGCAGTTCTTTTGCTCCTACTTCCTTTTTTTTCATTGCCCTTATTTTCTTGTTTCACTCGCTCAAAGAATTATTGCCTTTTGCATATTCCACTCATTTCGTTGTGTGTGTGTGTGTGCGTTTTTTCGTACCCTTTCTCTCTCTCTGGCTAGAAAAATGACAGCTGACACTTGCGTTTAACCGCACAGATTTGCTTTTAGCACTGAATCTCATACAACAACCAGCCGTCCTTCTGCTCCTGTATGTTGCCTATCAAATTGCGGTCCGTGTGTTTGTCCATTGCATTTGGAAGGCAAGTTTTAATTGCCGTTTGTATTACCATGAACGACATTGAGCAAGGGGAAGGATTTGTGGTTGTCTGATATCGCTCTGTTTGCGGTTTAACAGACATGTCACCCGGAATTGTTTTGGGCTGTTGCCTAATTTCATTGAATTTAACTTGGCAGGGCCATACTTGAGAAACAAAAGAAAGCTCATCCCAAGCACACTGGCTTAAATTCTAAACGGTATGGCAGAAATCTTAAGTGATTTTTTTAGTGACCTCTTTGAAAATCAATCAAAGAACTTCTAGCTGGCTGCAGGTTAATAGGTTTTGCAATAGGTCAAAACAAATGCAAACTGGAACTAATAATAACGCGAATTGGAGGAGCCTGGATGGCGGTTTTATGTTTACATGTTAACCGAACTTCGAATAAGAGTTCTTAAATATTCCTATGTCTGTAGTGCAGGGGTGCCCAAGCCCATTCCGCAAGCTACGCACTCGTTGTTTGACGCAAAGGAATTGCTGGTGCGCATACGGTCCACTTGCGCCATAAGCCTACATAAAGCAACAACAAATTCAAATGCGTGCTCTAATCTCTATTTTTTCCGACCTAAGGTCTCTAACGCGTTCAGACCAGAAACAACATCACCTTATGTTACTCTCTTCTCTCTCTCTCCTATGAATCTGGCCAATTAAGCAAGAACAATATTTCTTCTGCGAAAAATCGGGTTCCTCTTTCTATTTCTTGTAGTTGTTTTTGCTTGAGATACATTTAGTGCATTTGTATTTGTTTTCACGCGGTTGTAAGCTCATTCTGGGCACCCCTGCTGCAGGGCAATACAACCTAATAATTACACCCATCGTCATTAGTAGCCCAAACACAATTTAATTCCGATAATTTTAAAGATTCAAGGCTTTATTTTGAAAAATGTTTGCCTAATTTAATGCAAAATAAATAACTTTCACGGGCCTGTGGTCGTTATTCCTTGATGCCATGGCTTAAATGCAACAATTGTTGTAGGAAAAACTGTGCTGGAATTGTTTCGTTGAAGCAGATACCACCATATGGATTTCCTGCCGCAAGAAACAGCTTGACCAGGACATATAGGAAGCTTGATCTCCTTGTAGGAGTTGAATATTGCCATGATAAGCTTAGCTGTGACACCATTTCGTGGATAATGAAAGTGCGAGCAGATGTCTTGTGGCTCAAAAGTAAGCAGAGAACAGGAACTTGTGATTTAATGGAAGAGGAAACCATAACACATATCATTGGGAAATGTCTAATATACAACGAGGTCAGATGGAGGCATTTTTGACAAACATCCCTAAATTAAGAAGAAGTAATAGACGCATTAAATGGCACAGAGAGAAAAAAAAAAAAAAAGGGTGAAAAAAATTAATTAAAAATATTAAAAAAAAATTATAAATAAATATTTAAATTTATTTAAAAATTATTACTTTGTAAAGCAGATTTTTTAACTTTTATCTTTTGGCAACACTGGTTTAAACAGCTCACGCAAGTATCGTGTTTTGTTTCACTGTCAAACATCTTCAGTTTGGTCTATAATTTACCTATGAATCGTCTTACAAGCGAACAACGCTTGAAAATTATTGAATTTTATTATCAAAATGCGTGCTCTGTTAAGAAAGTTAATTTCCATTTATGGTTAGTTTAATCGACCCACTGAAGCGGCTATTCGGGCTATTGTGACTAAATTTTGCACCCAATTTACACTGTTGGACATAAAACCACCAACACGCTTACGTAGAGTGCGAACTATCGGACAGTGTTACTGATGACCATCAATTATCGATTCGTCGCCGTTCGCAGCAATTGGGCCTCTGTTACTAACAACGTGGAAAATTTTGCGGAAGGATTTAGGTGTGAAGCCTTTCAAAATACAGCTGGTGCAAGAATTAGCCGAACGACCTACCGTAACGTAGAATTTTTTGTAGAATGGGCTCTTGAAAGTTGACCGAAATTCCACTTTTTTACCGAAAAAATTGTGTTCAGCGACGAAGCTCATTTTGGCTTAATGGGTTCGTAAATAAGCAGAATTGTCGATTTTGGAGTGAATATCAGCCAAGAGCTAAAACCAATGCATCCAGAAAAAGTCACTGTGCGGTTTTTTGGGCTGGGGAATTTCAAAGATGATGCGAATCGTTACGTAACTGTGCATGGTGAGCGCTACCGTGAGATGATATCCAACTTTTTTTGCCCAAAATGCAAGAGCTTGACTTGCATGACATGTGGTTTCAACAAGACGGTGCCACATGCCACAAAGCACGAGCAACAATGGATTTATTGAGAGGTGAGTTCGGTGAACACTTTATTTCACGTTCGGGACCGGTCAATTGACCGCCTAGATCGTGCGATTTAACGCCTTTAGACTATTTTTTGTGGGGCTATGTTAAAAACGATCTATACAGATAAGACCGCTTCAATTGACGCATTGAAAGACAACATTGGGGCGTAAATAATATTGAAAGATTAAATTATAAGGACCGTACTATCGATTTGGTTTCATGAACATTTTTTCTGAATTTAATGTGTATGTTTTTTAAAAATTTCCAATAGCTCTTAAAAATCACGTTTTATATTACAACTAGCAAATAACCTGACGCGCTTCGCTGCGCTTTTAACAGTATAGAACCAAACAATATAGATATAATAATACACCGCAGAACTCAGAATCGAACTCCACCCCATCCTCCCACCCACTCTCCACCCAATTCCCAGTTCCCACCACTTCACAACTACTTTCCGCCCAATATCCCGCCCACATCACTTCCACATCCTACCCACATCCTCCCACATCCCTCCCTCTTCCCGCCCACATCCTCAAACTCTGCCCACATCCCATCCGCATACCTCCCACATCCCATCCACATCCTCCCACTTCTTCTGCCCACATCCCATCCATCCACCCACTTCCCACCCACTTCACACCCACTTCCCCACCCCCACTTCCAGGCTTCACCCACTTCCGCCCACAACCTGCCCACATCCCACCAAATATCCCACCACATCCCCCACCCACATCCTCCCACTTCCCGGGCCCCATTATCCCGTCGACATCCCTTCCACATTCCCATCCACCATCCTCCCACTTCCCCGCCCACATCCTGCCCACATCCCTTGCCACATCCCCACCCAGTTATCCCTCCCACATCCCTCCCACATCCTGCCCACATACCTTCCACATCCCACCCACATCCTCCCACACCCTCACTTCCTGCCCTCTATCTGGATACTCTTCCCACCTACATTCCATTCATATATCCTACACACTTCCCTGGCCCACATCCCACCCACGGGGGGGGAAAAAAAGAATCCCAAAATGAAAAACACTCAATGAATTTTCCTTTTTACCTTACAAATCGAGTTTCAAGTCAATCGGATGAAAAATATTTCTTTTTTATATATAATTTTTCCGGGCATTTTCTAATGGCTAAAGTGGATTTGCCGTTTTTTTTTTTTTTGTTTCTTCCGAATCATGTCCTTCAAACCGAGTTTCAAGCCAATCGATGGATAAATAGTTTTTTCATGCAGAACTTTCCGGCAATTTTCCGACTGTCAAGTCGAATTTTCCACTGGAAAATCACATTTCAAACTATTTCGTATTCTATCCTAATAAACCGAATTTCAAGCCAATCGGATGAAAAGCTGTTTGCATGCAGAATTTTCCAGCCATTTTCCTCGGCGGGGGCTTCCAATATCGCGAAAATACAGGCCGAATTATTGTCGTACTCATTCTTGCAAACCAAGTTTCAAGTCAATCGGATGAAAAAAATTCTTACCATAGAAACTCTTTTTCCTCCGACCCTTTTCCCACATTTTTCCGGGCGGGATTTTCCTAAAACAGGCAGTTGTTGAATTTTTTATATAGATCATTAAAAATGAGTTTGAATCTGATCGATAATAAACAAAAAGTTTTCATACAACAGTTTTCCCAGGGAATTTCCGACTTACGTTTTAAAGTGATGATTTTCCAATATTTTTATGTTACGTTTCTATATTTTATTATGTGTAACTTTGAAAATGAGTTTGGAGCAAAATCGCTTATATAAATTTTAAATTTTTTTTTTTTTTTTTTTTTAAATTATACCCCGTTACTCGTAGAGTAAAAAGGGTATACTAAAGTCGTGCAAATGTATGTAACAGGCAGAAGGAATCATTTCCGACCATATAAAGTATATATATCTTCGATCAGCATCAACAGCCGAGCCGATTTAGCCTTGTCCGTCTGTCCGTCCGTCCGTCTCCGTCCGTCTGTGAACACCTAGATCTCAGAGATGGTAAGAGATAGAGGTTTGACATGTATGGGACAAATGCTTTATCTGCACGCAGATCAAGTTTGTTTCAAATTTTGGCCACGCCCCCTCCCGCCCCCGCAATTTGGAAAAAGTGATATCTCCTACAGTTTTAAAGATAGAGGATTCGACCTTCTAGAGATAGTTCGTAATTAGCAAAATTAATCGGATTTGCCGAAGAAATGAGGAAGATCGGATGAACGGTTCTCGTTATAAGCAAAAAAAAAGTGAACTACGTTCTCCCCGCTACCACCATATAAAAATAAGGTATAATTTTTGGATGGTCACACCATACGCGGGAACACTCACAGTTAAACATGTTTTCTTTTTCATGAGTAACGGTATATCGAATGGTTAGAGCCGACTTTAACTACGCCTCCGTTTTTATCTATTTTGAGCAAACCATCAATAGAACGTTGGTTTAGGTCCGTTATAAGTTGGCACACAACTCAAAAAGCAACGCAACACAAGAAACTTTTTACTCAAACTAAAAACGAGTTGGGTGAGCAAGTCGGTTTAACCGACTTCGATATAACCGTTTCTCATAAAAACATGTTTAACAGTGTTCCTGCGTTCCTTAGGTGAACATTCGAAAGTATGCAAAATTTTTTTAACTCGGCTTTATTTATCACTTTTGCTCACAACTTGAGAACCCGCTGCCTATCCGATTCTTATAATTTTTCGGCAAATCAATACATAATACAAATGACAACTATTTTTTTAGAAAGAAAAATAAAATCTTCTAAACTGCGGGAGATATAACGTTTTTTCCAAATTGTGGGCGGGAGGAAAATCAAAGAGCTGACAGATCAAAGAAGCATTTGTGCCATACATGTCAAACCTCTATCTTTACCATCTCCTGAGATCTAGGTGTTCATACAGACGGACAATTGGTCTGTCGGACGGACGGATATGGTCGGAAATGATTCTGCCTGCCAGCATACATTTGCTACGACTTTTAGTATACCTATTTTACCTCACGAGTAACGGGGTATAAAAATATTAAGAAATGATAAAAATTCGTCATTTTTAAAATATTTAAACAATTATGGTGCCCCCACGAAATGCAAGCTAAAAGCACATGTACTTATTCTTTTACTAGAAGCTCACAAAGTGTGTAAGTGTAAATTTACAGTAAAGTGTTGCTTATATTGTTCCAGATTTTTTAACCGAAAACAAACTAAATATTGTATATACAAGTTTTTGTCGGAATGTAATAGAACTGAGTCGAATTAATTAAATTATTTGTGCCAATCGTTGCAATTCCTTAAAACTTACAAAATAGGGTTCTTCAGGCGCGCGATTTCCAATCATTGAGGCGTCACGAAGGCATTCTCTCCGTAATAGCCATGACAGCCGCGGAGCAAGCTGCTTGGATCCCCCTTTGTCGTCTCAAAATGCTGGCCTTTCATCGGCCTTTTCAGGCGAGGAAACAAAAAAAGTCCGGGGGGGGCACATCTGGTCTGTAGGGCGGCTGGGGAACGTTTTGGTCGTCAGTGAGTATTTTTGGGACCATCTTCGCGCACACCTGCGCAGGTTCAATAGCACCCGTCACAATGTCCTTAGAGCCAAAGATTTGGTAAATTTACAAACTGGGCAATGAAACATATACTTGGCCGACGGTCTGAGCTCATAACTTTGCGAAACATGTCATATTGTCGAAGT
>JAEIFU010003824.1:0-23462 GCA_018904235.1 Lordiphosa stackelbergi | reverse complement strand
AACGCAGTACTAGCCCATATGCAACTAATTATAGTAATTTTTGGCAAGATTTCAAATTTATGGGAGTGAGAACTAGATTGCCACGCCAAATGTTTATAGGAGTTTAAAAAGGCAACTGATTTAGCATTGGCTTAATTAAAATATTTATTGAAATGTAAAATAAAAACATTCATGGAATGCTACGTTAACATTTGCTACTAATTTTTTAAAACAATAACTGTACTCTTCGATAGTCTTCTTCTTCTTTCTCTTGCAGCATAAATCACAACTGCTTAACGGTCTCCGCCTTTGCTATTAACCCGTCACTGGTTACTTCTGTTTCACCGTTCTAAGCTGGCACCAAAGCAGGATTGGCTGCCCTTCCACACCTGGTCTTCCCATCTCAGTTTTGGTCTCCCAAAGTCTTTGCCTTCCGTTTGTACAGGGCTGCCCATATTCGACGGACCCATGTTTTTTTTAAAAATCAAAGAAAAAAACAAAAATTTGGCGGTTGGCAATCTTAATCATTTAATTTGTTCCAAGCAGAGATTAAAACCGTAACCGAAACCGTAACCCTTAACCGCTAAAAACACTTTAAAATTTGTAACCGAAACCGTAACCGTAACCGAAAAAAAATTGTTTCTTATAACCGTAACCGTATAACCTTTATTACCATAACCGGTTATCAGTACCGAAACAGAAACAAATATACGGGTTAATTTCGGTTTTCCTCTACTAAAACTTTCGATAAACATTAATCATTGCCGGGCAAATGTAGAGGAAAAGAAAATAGTGCTTGTGTACTGAGCAAGAGAGCTCTTTCCAGACTACAGGCGTTTTACATGCAATTCAGTGTTCACCGATTCACACAACCATAAGTTCGACTCGCGTTAGCATAAAAACATGAATGACTTCGGCCCCTGGTAGCTATGGCTGGCCGGCTCTGGTCTAATGGAGAAGACAGAAAAATGTGCCCTTCTCTCTCTGACACTCACTTATGCATGGCCGGCTCTGACGTAAATTTATTTGATGTATGCACAATGAAACATTTTACAACGCAAAGAAAAGAGAAAGAATGAGTGCAGCTAACCAAAATCTTTACACTTTACACACTTTAAAAGTTGCAACAGCAAGAATTCAGGGCGAACTGTTAGTGTTTGGTAACTTGTATTCTATCTGGATTCAATGTTGATTTGAAATCAAAAACAACAACTCAGCATTCACCGAACTTTAGTTAGTGAATGATGCTCTCCTATGTGCAATATTTCTTGATCCGAGATATAATATATCTTCATCTGCCGAGCAGAAAATTAACTGTATTAAATTGTTATGAAATCTGCATAAGTGTTGTGCGTTTGTTTTCAGGAGTAGAATTTTTAATAAATGCCCGCTTTTGTCAAAGTTATATTTTATACATATAACCGTAACCGTAACCAAAACCCGAAACACAATTAGTTTTATAACCGTAACCAGTACCGTAACCGATATCCCACAACAGTAATATAACCGTAACCGGAAAAAAGCGATCGGAAAAAACAGTAACCGTAACCCAAACCGTTATTCGTTCGGGTTTTAATCTCTGGTTCCAAGTAGATTTGTTTACATCAATTTTTGAATATGATATCTCTCAAATGGCCGCCTCTGGCGTTGATGGCGTATTGTGCCCTTTTTGCAGCATTTTCCATCGATTTCGCCAACATTTCGGCCGGAATAGCGGCTATTTCTTCACGAATGTTGTCCTTGAGCTCTTCTACGGTCCTTGGCTTGTTAACGTAAACCTTTGACTTCAAATATCCCCACAAGAAGAAGTCAGGCGGCGTCAAATCGGACGAACGCGGTGGCCAGTCCAAATCACCACTTTTCGACATCAAACGGCCCGGAAACAATTTCTTCAGAAAATCGATTGTTATGCGACTTGTGTGCGGTGGAGCGCCGTCTTGTTGAAACCAGAACTGCCTCATACGCTTTCGACGAATAATTGGCATCACAAAATTATCATCATGTCGCGATAACGCTCCTGGTTGATGGTAACAGCATGGCCATTTTCATTTTGTATCTTCCATTATAATTTAACTTACTTAAGCGTTCGACGGTATTCATAACTTATAACTATAATTTATTTATAAATTTAAAATACTTCTGTCAAAAACGGTTATGGCGATTTCTTAATTTGTAGGCGTTGCCAGATGGGTCCGTCGAATATGGGCAACCCTGTACATGTTTTACTGGAGCTTGTTCATCCATACTGGTAGCATGTCCTTTCCAGCGAAAGCACTGGTGTTTTATGCGCCGATGTATGTTTTATAGCTGCCTCAACCGCTGCTGTTAATGTCCATACTTCTGAGCTATCTGGGATGATAAGCGACTTTTATAAAGCAATTTTTGTTTTCGAGAGACGGCTCTGCTCTTTAACTCCCTACTGAGCCCGTAGAAACATCAGTTTGCAAAAGTAATTCTTCTGATAGTAACGTAAGAATATCTCTCGAGGACATTCAATAACAGGATATCAGAAGCTTCCCTGTTGATGGTGTCAACGTTTTAGGTCCATATCCTTAATCGTTTGCGGACGTGAAGTTCTTTTGACGGTGGTGTGTACCAAGCCCGCCGATCCAATTCTACTTCTTCTTCTTTATTGGCCGTCACAAACGTTTGACGGTCTCGGCCTCTGCAATTATTGCGCTCCAGTCGCTTCTGTTCTGTGCAAGCTCTCACCAGTTAGTCACACCAAGCTGGGCAACGTCTTTCCATAGTTCTACTATCCGTAAACATTAACGTAGCATTCCATGAATGTTGTTATTTTACATTTCAATAAATATTTTGTTAAGCTATTATTGCCTTTTAAAACTCCTATAAACATTTGGGGTGGCAATCTAGTTCTCCTCCCATAAATTTAAATCTTGATTTTCGCATATAACAGGCTGTAACTTTGCCAGCGGTCCTGACATAATTGCCAAAAAATTACCATAATTAGTGCATATGTTGAACTATATGATGATATGGCGCCACTAAATGTCCGACAAATAGAATGGATTGTAGCAAATGGTTTAGGTTGATAAAATTGCAATAAATCAAGTAAAATTTAACTTTGAAGGCCAGTTTCGACACCATTGGCAATACTTATATGGTGTGTTTGATTTTTCTCAGTTGCATTGATATGCTATATATCCTATAAGCTTCATAAAATCAGCATTTATTGCTTAGTGTGGCCTACAAAATTTCTAAAACGGCAAGAAGTCGGAAATTTAGTTTTTCGTGAATATCTTGAAAACGGAAACTAAGATATGGCTTTGATATACCAACTCGTAATCAGCATGAGTAGGAGCGCATGAATTAGGTGAAGATTCTCTGGATACTTTTCGCTTTAGAACAGTGTAATCGGTCATCTATTTCAAAAAGTTGAAGTCGAGTGTAGCCATTTCGCATTGGTACCATACTTTTTTCATCTTCTTCAAAATCCATTTGAAATATCATCCATAGATGGCGACTACTTCCACTAGATAGGGACTCCTCGTCATCGGACCTCTGTCTTTTAAAAGCAGCATCAGGACTTAATTCAATCGAACTGGAAATTGAATGAAGAAACTTTAAACCCACGGCGCCAGTATTAAACGTTAAAATTTCGAAGTTTGGTTAGTCATTACGGTAACTAGAAATTATTACGAATTTTTTGCGCCCTGAGGAAGAAAACATTTAAAAAAAAAAAATTCCCATATGATTATGTTCAGTCTTCAGAAACAGTATCTGTCGTCACTCTCTCACTATGAATATGGCGAAGACAAAATGTTTTGGCAATGTTTTGTATCAAAACGATGGAAAAGATCATAACAAATATCGGATCATTGGTAATCCAAAGACCGAAGTAAACTGGAAACCATAACATATGTTTGGCACAAAACGGAACATTAACACCATTCCATTTGTATCTCCTGCAAAAAGAGATATACTCTGTAACTTAATATTAAAAACTGCACATTTATTTGAAAAGTTTTGTTTTATTTTTTCGATTTTTCCATGTGGCGTTTAGCTTGGGTTGTACAAGTCCTCGTGTTTTGTTGGCCTGTTGTCTGTTTTGTTCGTTTTGTGTGTACAGTGAATTTGCCTTGGCCCTAAAAACGACGCTCGCTCGGGCCATTTGGTTGTACCTAAACACATACTTTTCTATACTCAACAATTTGTCTTAATAGTTACTAATGTGGGTAACCAATATGCCTGTTGCATAGATTGGCTTTGCACTTTAAGCTTCAACATTTAAATTTTGGGCCGCCACACACCGAACGCAGCAGCTCCGTGCCATATAAACACAGATACGCACAGCTTACAAGGTAGGTAAAAATATACAACATCTCGTATAGGGTATATATACACATACGGAGGGCGTGGAGCAGTGTGTGGCCTCGGGCCAGCCAAACAGCGGCTACTACTGCATCACAGATGAGCTAGGAAACCGACCAGCAGCTCCGCCGGGCTGACGCGACTAACTTTCAAAGAGGTGTGTGTGCCATGGGATCGTGGGTGTGTGAGGTCGATGAGTCTGTGGGGTCGATGAGAAACTTAAACTGTCTAATGATACAATTGCCTGCAGCGCGTTCTAAACAAATTGCTCCTGACTATTTGCCGACAGCTCCATCAGCCGCCACGCAGCCTTGGGATTGAGTTCGTTTCGATCGCGACACAGCACCCACACATAGTGAACTCGCATCACCTTATCCGGATCACCTTCAACAATCTGGGCCTTCTGATCGCGCACACACATAATCTGTTGGGCCTGGAATGTGATTATCAGCACCGGACCCTGCTCCATCACTTTGCCCATGGCCAGCTCAATGTTCTCAATGTCGAGAATTTTCGAATCCAAATACAGGCCAGCCTTTTTCGCTTGCGTTATGGGCGTGCCAATGATGTTGTATGTGCTCTCGAAGCACCAATCCTTGAGAATTTCCAAATCGCCTCGCACAATTGCCTCCAGAATGTTGGGAATGATATCCGTTTCGCAATCATGCAGAAACTCCTTCTGATCAAAGCTGGGATCGATTTTCACCAGTTCTGTCATGGTCTCCGAGAGTTCGGTCTTGGAGAAGAGACCGCCCATGACATCGGACACCTTGTCGGTGAGCAAGCGGGAGGCGCGTATCACCGGATTCTCTGACTCATCGTATTTGGCCTTCCAGTCGAACACCTTATTGACATAGGTGTTGTTGTTCTTGAAGTTCTCCCACGACTGATAAAACTTGGAGTCTTTGTGGAGCTCCACACCTAAGGGGGAGAAGGGTAAGGTATGAATCTGTGCTCGAGTTTAAGCAAACAACCAGGCAACTCACCTGTGGCCTCGGTATTCGCCTCCACCACACGCGAGCTGTCCGCCAGGTCCACCTGTACACGTTTCCGCAGCTTCACCGGCGGGCGATAGACTCGATTGTCTATGCTCGTCGTGTCCATTTCATTTTTGATCAATTTGGTGGTGTCCGAGATGGCTTGGAAGGCGCCCGACTGACCCAGTTTGCCGCTGGTATCTGTAATTGTGTCACTGACTCCCTTGGCCGTTTTGGACAGCTCCTCGCTGACCTTTTTGGCCAGATCCGATTTGGAGGCATCGTCTATGACATCGCCCACCTTCTCCTTGATGGCCCCCAACTGCTCCTTCAGCTTGCTGGACGACCTTTGCGCCTCAGACTCCACAATATTGAACTTCTGTCGCGCCGACTTCAAGGCATCCGATTGCTCCAGCTTTTGTGCCTCCTCACGGAACTTCTTGATGCTGTCCTTCATCTCCTTGTTCTTGTCCATTTCGCTGCGTACATTGTCAATGAACTGTGAGAAGAAGCCCGGCCTGCGTCCAGGTGCGCTGTAATAACGCTGCTGCGGGTGGGAGAGGCAAGGTAGGAGTTGTGGGTCGTGCCGGATGAGCCACAAAATGCGGTTGCTTACCGGCTGCTGTGGCAGATTATGTGTGGCATATTGGCACGTAAAAAAACAGGCACGCTCCCGCGCAAAGGCAGCCAATTTGATCTGAAAGTTGAGGGTAGAGGAGGGATGAGAGAATGACTTTTGAACAAATTTAACCTAGAAACTGTGCCACATGCATTTGCTCTCGGCAGTTAGCCACTGACCATACACCCGCTCTATGAATGAACCTACCATTGTGAGGAGCCTGTTTGTAACAACAAAAATTCGCTGTTTGCGATTTGGTGGAAAAAATCGCGTCAGAAGCTTCGAAATTTATGTAATTCCTTTGGTTCTTGGACCACGCACGTCAGCCCCCCCCAGTCAGCTGTTCGATGTGATTGCCAGTGTTGGCAGGCGTCCGCAATATATAAAATTGGGCAACGCCTGCGGCAGGTGCGCGCTTAGTTTAAATAAAGGTTGTTAAGTGTGGTTACAGCAAAAGGTATAAATAGTGGAACTAGTGGAACGAGGATGATGACAACAACACGTAAAATGTTTACTTTTTTTGTATATTTTTGTTGATTAAAAAATTACAGTTAGCTCTGATCCATGTCGTTTTACTTTTTTTTATAGATCTGGCACCACCACTAATTACTTTTAGCTTGTTTACGGCTAAAGAGGTTTATATTTAAATTAGAAAATTTGGCGGTTTGCGCTTTATTTGCAAATGGAAAAAAATCATTTTAGTATATTAATAATATTTTTAATAATTACAAAGAGAGAGAGAGAGAGAGAAACTTAAGCTATGGTCCCACGAAATAATTTGCCCAAATTTTCATAGAATTAATTTTTAAAAACTAAAGCTATGGTTCCATACGTAAGCCATTTGAACAAAATAGCCGAAAACCTAAAAGTTGGCCAAATTTTGAATGGAACCATAGTTTATGTTTTAAGTCCTGCAAAATGTGCAATTATCGTTATTAAGACTAAATTTCTTAAAAATTTGTCAAATTATTTGCCTGTGTGAACTTAGCTTTAGTCATTGTGTTCAAACCAGGGACCGAAAATAACAGTTATTTTGAAATTTTTTGATTAGATAAATTAATATGAAGCATTTACTTAAAAGCTGTTCTCCTAAGTGGAACAATAATAATTTCGGTTCAGCTTCTCAGATAACACAATTTTTGGAACAATAATAATTTCGGTTCAGCTTCTCTGATAAGCCATGATTTCATATTTTTGATTTTTATTAAAATAAATTGTTCGCTATTAATTATTAAATATTTTTATTTTTTTCATAGTCCATAATCATTTTAAATGATTTTTTTTTACCAAAATACTTATTATTAGTCGATTTTTAAATGTAAAAATCATTGATGATGTTTTTTTTCCGAGTTTTATTTTTTATTATTCAAGTATAAGTAATTATTCTCGATTTTTTTCGTTTCTAATCAAATCAAACCAGTTAGTCAGAGATTTTTTTGTTTGAAAATCACAAAAAATCCCAATAAGAATTCGTTTCATACGTTCATACACATTTTGAAATTTCAATTGCTATTCAAAGCAAAATGGAACGAAAACGCAGTCTTCTCATTGGGAAATTCTTTAAAAATTAAAGACGACAAAAAATAAGCAACAAAAACTGGAAATGCTATTGAAGGAGTTATGAGGGATATCAAAAATTTTAAGACCGCTAAGATTGGTGGTTAGTGTAGAAAGGTGTAGATGTAGTTAAAATAATGAAATTAAGGGTTGGTGAAAATATTTAATGACGCAACTTAAAAGGGAAAAAGGGGAAGTTTCAATAGAGTGTTACAGGTGCTCAATATAAAAATTGTAAAATAAACATATTATTGGTATTCTAGAGAGATGGTAAAAAGAAATTGTAGGCTGAAAACGCAAAAAACTATAGGTTGAAATCGATTTACCCGAATTATTAAATTTTAATAAATTTTTGTGCTAAGAATGTAAAAAGATTTTATGAATTAGTGGATTATACTATAATTGGGTTGTTTATTATATAAGGACTTAAGGCATGATTTTACTCCACAAAGAAGAGTACAATTTGTTCATTGCAGAAGATGCCAATGAGATTCCAGAAAAACAAATTAAGTTTGCAGTTACAATGAGCCAAAGAGAGGTAAAAAATGCCTGCCTGGAAATGGTCACGTCGGAAAACGTACCTTTCAAGTTGTTTGACAGCGGTCCATTCAAACTGCTAACTACACAAATATTTGAAGGAATGGATATGCAGCCGATAACCTCAAGAAACGTTATGGAGTTGGTTAAAGAGAGGGACTCAGAGCTCCGAAAAAAGATTAGACTGTGTCTACGCAGCCGTATTTTCTCAATAAAAATTGATACGGCTACACTACATAATCGCAGCATATTGGGCGGTAACGCACAATATTTTGATGGGACAAAAAATGTAATATATACCCTCGGTATGATAGAGTTACATGAAAAACATCTCTGCAATTTATTTGAACCCAAGAATCCGCCGAGTATTGCTTTTAAAACCCGATAAGATTATTGCTGCCAAAAATCATCTTAAGATGCTCGTCCGAAAAATCTTTAGCGTCAGTGTGAGTGTATATACATACAATTACATATCAATATATACATTAAAATACTAAGAACTTAATGTTTATATATCTTCATTACAGAATATTCCTTTAAAGAGCAGCAACAAGTCATACAGTGGCCTTTCGCCTGACATGTTTAATGAAAACGCTATTGAGGATGATGAAAATCTTGACTCGACTTTTGAAGACGCATTGCTAGAAGATTTTTGGGCACAATTGAAGTACATAGCTCAAAACTATGAAGGCAACGACGAAAGCGATGATTTGAAAAAAGCCTATATTGAAATTGAGGAATATAAACCCTTACCAATTAGTTCCAGTACAGAAATCATGAAGTATTGGACGGAAAACCAATTCAACATGCCATATCTATACCAACTGGCAAAAGTAATTCACAGTGTTCCTGCAACACAAGTTAGCGTAGAACGGGCATTTTCCGCCCTAAAACTAGTTTTTTCAGACTTGCGATGCAACTTGAGCACATTTTATTTGTGAAACTGAACACATAAATAAAGATTTTATACGAACATAGAGCAAGAAAGAAGTAAATTTAAGACTGGGTTTTATGTAAATTCGGAATTTAGACTAGCAATGGAGTAACAAAGAAACTGCTGTAATTGCACCAAAGCGACGTCAGATGCTTTGCGTGACGGGCATGGCATGCCTTATGGCATGCGTGGCGCGTATACCTATCTCTTAGCTTAAATCAACAACGAATGTGCTTGGGCACCCCTGCTCTAGAACTCACCTAGATGAGTTAGGCCGTCCGCACGATGTCGTAAAGCGACTTCGAATTTAAGGCCTTTTGCACGTCAAATCGGTACGATGACGAAACGAGCCGTGTGCGGTATGCCAATCGGCCATACCAGTGAATGAAAGTGGGAAATTGCAATGTGGATTACGATTTTACATGTGTACTGTGTATTCCCGCAGTCTGCAAAAAAAGCTCTCAATTTGATACACGCGTATTTGCAGTTTTCTTGGTAAAATATTGCTGATGATGATTTTGCAGTCTTTGCGATGTCTTCATCTCTTTAGCGCTTGTTGAAAAAAATTTATAAATTGCCAGCACAAGGTTTGATTCTCTTATATCCTTTGGTAAATTAAAATGTTTCATTGCCTGCTTTGAATAGCAATTGAAATTTCAAAATGTGTACGGAAACAAATTCTTATTGGGATTTTTATTTGTGATTTTCAAACAAAAAAAATCTCTGACTAACTAAAAAAATCGAGAATAATTACTTATACTTGAATAATAAAAATAAAACTCAGAAAAAAACATCATTAATGATTTTTACGTTTAAAAATCAACTAGTAAAAAGTGTTTTGGATTTTTATGTAAAAAAAATCATTTAAAATGATTATGGACTATAAAAAAAAAAAAAAATATTTAATAATTAATATCTTATGAGATAAAAAAATCATAAAAATTCATTATGTTTCGATTTTTATATAAAAAGGAGTGATTTGTTCGGTCCCTGGTTCAAACTACTAAACTGATTTGAAAACAATAACATTGACAATATAATTCCACTTCGATTTGTATTTGGCTTGCTTGTTGGAATGCTTAGGACTTGCATGGAAAGCATTCTTAAATATTAAAAATAATATTTAATTAACAAAAATTTCACGATGCTTGACTTTAGTTCACTCACGAAATACGCACGTTACACGAATGCTTACGCACGAAACTCTGTGTTTGCTCATGATCACATCGTGGCAAATCGTGACACGTTTGAACTCACGTCACGGGATCACCACTAGTAAATTCGAATCCCTTAAATCTATTTTGCTTTGAATCTTTAATCTTAACATATTAGATCGAAAAAAAAGGTGGGCAAGGTGCAGCTTTAGGCTTCCCATTGACCTGAACCATTTTAGATTCAAATAAGAGTCTTAAAAGTTATTACCTTTAATTTTGGCTGTTTTACAACATTGATATTTGCCTTTAGCTTATTTTTTTGTTAGCAACAGGTTGGCAGCGCTGCACTTATCCAAACCGTTACCCACTGCTATTCCTAAAACGCATTTTGTTTTGTGCTTTTGTAGCTGGCGCCAGTTGGTCGGAAAGATTTAAAATTGTGATTGAATTTCGCGCCCACTACACGCCTCTAAAATTGAGTTTGTATTATAAATAAATGTTTAATCCTAAGAAGTAACGAATATACTTCACAAACCTAAACTTTTGCTCGATTTTGGATGTGTGCGTGTGAAACTTGGGCACAAAGCGAAGCGCGCAATAACGGCACTTTACATTTTGTAGTGTTCCCTTTTAATTTTTTTTTTTTTGTTGGACTTTGACATGTTTCGCAACAGCCTGGAAAGCAACGCCACAAGTGTAAGTGAGAAGGAGATATATAGATGGACGCCATTGTGAAATGTAAGATTTGTGTTTTTTTTTACACTGCAGGACAGCTTTGCGGCGGGTTTTAATTCAAGAATCAGTGGTGGGCTTAACCTGTTGGGCCTTCAGGATACGGGGGGCAGTACGCCACCTGCCGACACTTTAAGTCCTCCACCCACACCCCTGACCCCGGAGCCTTCGCCTTTCGGTTTGCAAACATCAACTCAGTTCCCTCTGCTGACGGATGCCGCCACGGCAGCCAACACCCTGTTGTTCCAACGCCAATATCACTACCACTTGCTGCTCCAACAGCAGCAGCAACAACTAGCCCTGGCCCAACATCAATTGGCTTTGGCTGCCTCGGCGGCAGCCAATGCGGCCTCAACGAATCACCAGCAGAAGGATGAAATAGCGCGGTCACTCAAAATATTTGCCCAGCTGACAACTGGCACGGCAGGTGAGACAGAGAAAGAGAGATTGAAAGAACGCGAAAGAGACATAGAGAGAGAGAATGAGTGCTAGAAAAGTACAGTCAACTCTGAGCAGAGGACATTGACCTATTCAAATTCACAGATGGTGCCAGTGGCTCTACGCAGGATGTGATGCAGGAGTTTGCCTCTAACGGCTATGTCAGCGATGATCTAAATCGCTTTCCGCCCCCACGTCACTTACCTCAGCCACCAGCAGCAGCAGCAGCAGCAGCACCACCTGCAATGACAACTACCCATTGGCTCCACAATTATCGGGAGCAATTGAACAATGTGTGGCGCAACATGTCCTATATGCCCGCAATGGCTAACGGTGTTGCGGGCCAACTACAGCTGAATTCGATGGGTGCTTTGGGTGTGCCAGTCCAGGTGAACGATCACATGCGAAACGTGAACAAACAAAATACCTACAACAATAATAGCAACAAGGTGCACAAGCGCTACAACAACAAGACCAAAGAGGTGAGTGGAGAGACTTGGGCTTTGGGATTTCTTAAAATAAGGGTAATATCTCCTTTGAATTTGAGTGAAGCGTCCGAAAGGCCTTAAACCTAACCATCTTGAGGACTCTGAATCTCTGATCTGCATCAATACCTTCATTCCCTAGCCACATTGCACGGAATAAACAGTTGTAAAGAAACCCTAAGCCGCTATTTATCCATACTTGATACCAATAGCAGCTTCTCCCTGGAAAAAGAAACTATACTCCACGAATGGGAGGAGGATGAGTAAGGAAACGCCCCAAAAAAAATCAGCTGTAAATCGACTGAAACTCATTGTGATACTGTTAGAAAGTCCTATGCTCAGTGGCACATCTTTGCTGCTTTCTCAAGAGCTATCTCACCAGAATTAACCAAACGTTAGCTGATGAGTGCATCAAATGCACCTGACCATCCCTCCAAATCATTATGTTTGGAGCAAAGGGCAGCGATTTTTGGTAACCTTAATGGGAGTCATGTCCGGCACAGGGGTCGCAAGTTAACTGAAGCCAGCGCCTGAGAGAGCCGGCCAGTTACCTCGCTGAGTAACGCAGCGCATTCTTGATCTGGTTACAAAGGAATCGCTCAATATCTGGCTTGACTGTCGTCAAATCAAATCGGACGGTTCCTTCTCAACTGGATCATTTGTTCTGTGTGGCTATTGTGACTAAGATGTTGTGGATTCTGACAATTGATCAAAAAATTGTTGGGTTTCGGGTCTAGAAGATTGTTATGTTGTGTGACAGGGAGGATCTTACTTTCTTGATGTAGGTTTCCCCACTGCGTTTCGCTAATTAACGATCACCAGATGGGTGGAGTGATCGACCAATTGCTTAATACGTGGTTGTGATGTTGTCGTACTGAAAAAATCCAAATGTTTGGTTATTCCGGCTCAAGGTCCAAGGAATGAAAAACGGTGGATTCTTTGTTTCCCAATATATTTCGAGCCCACATCGGGGTCCGTCTTTAGGGGGCTAATAAAAAACATTGAACAGATATAAATAACAAGATTTTAAATCGTAGAACTTTTTTAGGCAGGCTCTAGGTCATTAAGTTATGGATATTGTCCACAACTTTTCTATAACAAGAACACGCACAACACAACAAAGGAGGCTGGTTGACAGTATAACGCTATTTCATGAATACCAATTCAATCTTCAGCTGTCTGCGCCTGTCCTCAGTGTGTTGGCAGAAGTTGCTTCATGAAAGAATTGCTATGAACGCTTGGTAATCCCAAAGGCAGGCTTGTAGCAAAATCCGACATCAGCAGCAAAAGCCAAAAACACTAAGGCTTTGATGTGTTGTGCATCCCGTTTTAATCGGCCCTTCTGTTGTTAGTGGGGGAAATTCTTTCTCCGCAGCCAACACAGGCGCCAATTGTTTGAATTGCCCAAAGCAATCAAACGGGGTTTTTGTTGTTTTTAAATGAAACTATTTTAGGTTTAGTTTCTAACAACTGCGTCGTGCCCAATCGCTTTGTAACAAGATTTTTAGCTAACGAAAAGTGAACAACATTCGAGCCTATGCAACCTATGACATTTGCTTGTTCAGCAGAATACTTGATCCCTGAGCGGAATCAGAAAAATTTTAATCTAGTGTTGTCGTTGGAGGAGCATATCACTTAGAGTAGCATACTAGTTCTTTGATACATGCTCTGTATCATGATCTCAAATTGCCTATTAGTGCCGCCTTTCAGTTCAGTAGGAGGATTTGGCAAATCATACTTGATCATAGTTTTCTGTAACGTCATTTGGGAAAGTATTTTTCGAGTCTGATGTAAAATGAGTCATCCTAATTTTTGGGCAATAATGAATATAGTGATTTCTTATTCCTTCTTTAATGAACACTGCTGTAGCCAATCTCTTTTGGCATCAATAATCAGAGAAGCCTGCCGCTCCTGAATAGGACCGCAAGGCTGTTTTTGTGTTAAAATAATCTTCCAAGTGTCTGGGTGGTGTCCATTTTCTGCGTCTTACAGTTGTCATTTTGACGTTCCACATTCTGCTCGACATATCGTGGTCCTGCTCAACAGCGCATGGTTTTACCGATGGTGATTATTCTGTCTAATCGTATGAACATGCGTCTTCATATGGCAAAACAGAGCAGCTATGGTGAACCGTTAGCTAGTGGGCTTTTCGAAAAAGTGATCCCGTCTTGAGGTCAGCTTTGGCGAGGAGTCAAAAAGAGTTGTAAAAAACTAGCCGCTATTTATCTATGATGGTTTGTTTCAATAAAATATCCACATCTCGAACCGTGTATCATACAGTGCGGCAGGGACTGCAGCCCTACATACAGCGTTAAATAGTTTCCATTTCGCTCCGATGCTTACATGTTTTTTTCCCAAAAAGGGGCTCCATAAGCAGTTGATACTGCTAAGATGACGATGTCATCCGCATAAAGGAGCAGGCGAATATTTGTAAAAAAATTTAAAATTGGCTATACAGCTCCTCCAACGGGGCCAAGCTAAGTTTCTCAAAATCTCTTGACGTGTGTGCCTTACATTTTTCGCAGAGAAACGGCAAAAGTGTGAGAATTTTTACTCCGCCCAAACTCAAGCCTCCTTGTAGACCATCATGGAGGTCTTCCAAATAAAGCGCAAACAACAGTGGGGAAAAGTATACATCCTTGTCTTACTCCGACTCCAGTCTTAAAGTAGTTCGACATTAGATCTCTCGTCCAAACCGCCGCTTCTGTTTGACCGTATTCTCTTTCCATAAAGTTGACAAATTTCGAAGAGACTCCCATTTTGTGCAGTTTATAATCCACTGCTTTAAAATCCACTTAAAAACCATATACCTTTTTCGATTCTTGCAGCTTCAGGTTGATTATCGCTGACAGATTGTAAATGTTATCAGCCGTAGAGTATTCCTTTCTTATCCATCTTGTAAGCCTGGGGTTTAAGATGCCCATAAGAATCTTCGCTATGCAGTTTCCAAACAAGATTCCTCGATAATTTGACGGAATTTTCTGAAGATCTGTATGAAGGAAGGTGTGGGATGGTAGAGCAGCATTTTTCGGAAACCTCTTTGTTTATCATGTTATTAAAAATTCATGCCAATGACTACAAGAATTTGACCGGAGCATTGAGGAGGTCCTCCCCAGGAGCTTTATTTTCCTTTGCCTTGTTCAGGGTAATAAGCACCTCAGCCGTTGTGATATCACTATCTAGTATCTCGTTCTGTATAAGATTTCTTGCATAATGCATGTTGCACCCCTGTACGTCTGGGTTTAAGAGTTTTTGGAAGTATTCCTTAAAATCATTCACATTTATATTACTTCCGACATGAAAGGTGACATTTTTAAGTTGTCGAACTAGGCTCCACCACTCCAGTCGTTTTTCCACATCTGCCATGTAATTTGCCTTTTTCCTGCTACAAAGACTTTTGTACTTCTGAGCGCTCGCAGTGTACTGCGCTCGATCAGCCTCTCTGTCAGTCAGTGTAAATCAGTGGCCGGCATAACACACATGCTTATTTTGACCTTGCGTGTGTGTGTGTGTAGACACGCTCATATAGCACTATTTTGTTGTTGCAAAGAGCAGTCTCAACGTCGCTGCCGATAAGCAGTACACAAAAGATACGAACGTGCCGGACTCTGGTCTAAATTTGTTCAAAAGCTGGAATGTGCTCCTCTTAGGACACTGCATTCTCTATCAAACCATTGGCCAGGCTTAATCGTAGGTTTTATTGCTGCATTTAAAACCATTGACATCATATCAGAAAGCGTGTTTATGCCTTCTGTTGCTAATACACGATCAAGTTCCTTTAAAACATTGGCTTTGTACCTGTCCTTTTGTCTTGGGATCCATTTAAGTTTTGGTAGCAAGTTTAACTGTGTAGACGCCTCAGCCGGATTAACATTAATTTTTAAGTATTATTGGTAGATGATCTGACCACATTTTACTCTCCACTTTGAAGTCCTCCACATGAGCGAGCAGATCACAATGCACCACCGCTATATCACTGATGGAGCTTCCAACTGTGCTCACGAAGGTAGAACTTCCTTCCGCATCTCGTTTCATAAGACCATTTAAGATGGTTAAACCATTATCGTTGCAAAATTCTACTAATTTGACAACCTTATGTTTTGCTTTCCTTCCATTTGTGTTCATCACACATGCACTTGACTCCATAGGTGCAAAACATTGCTGCAATTCTCCCGGAGGTACACTTATATCTCCTATTATTATTAGGTTTTTAATCCAGGATTCCAAGAACGCGTTTTCGGTGGCAGAGAAATCTTCGGTCCAGCTAGCACTTTTTATGTATAATGGTACAATTCCGAAATCCAGGTTGCGAGAGTGTATTTTAAGAATTTGTATGCCATTTATTTTTAACATTTCATGAGTCACTCCAATCTTAGACAGGCTTTTATTGACTCCGATTAACATGCCTCCACTCGCTCTTCCATATCTTGTTCTTCTTTTCGCTGGATTACAGTAAGTGTTGAAGTTACTAAAGTTTTTTTTTCAAATCTAGCGCTATTTTCAGTGACAACATGAGTTTCTATGAGTACAAAAATATCAAAGGAAGTCACATAATCGAGAAACATTGGGAACATACTCTTATTCTCTAGACCATTAATATATTATACGAGACAACATTAAAACATACATCCTTATAACTAGTCTCGTTCCTATCTAAGTGGGTTGAGGTTTTATCTGGGAGGGCTGTTTGACTCTTATTTAGATTTTTGTTTCCTTACTCTTTGATTAAAGAGCCGTGTAAGACAGCAAAGATTCGTCTACGATACTGCCATAAATTTCCATTAGTTCCACGGATGCAGGTTTTCCTTTGTGACTAAGGGATCGGCTGCTGTTGTACGTCATCCACTTGCCGCATATATTTATAGTGTCGTTTTTGACGAAGACCTTATGATTGCTATTTATTGCTATTAGCTCCCTTTTTAGCTGCAAAAGTACTAGTTTATGTTCGTGTTGCTGACGTCCCCAATAGCTTTCTTCCATTCTTAAGCAACTCGGTCGTCATTGCTGATGTTTCCATTTCTGCCAATAATCCCACTTTATTGTTTCTGTGGTAGAGAATACGGGTTTCCCGGACTGCTGGATTTGGGATGCTCATTTTTTCATGCAGAAGCCGCTCCTCTCCTTCTTTGTTAGCTTCTTCTTTTTGTATACCTCTAACTATTAGGTTACGCGACTTGCTGTCCTGAGTCAGCCTGCTAAGCTCTCTTCGATCCGTTTCTCCATCATTTTTTAATTGCTGTATTTCAAGCTTTAGAGTTTCGTTTTCTTCTTTCAAATCTTCAAACTTGGAAGCTACACTCTTTATCTGGTCTTTTACGGTTGTTATATCATCTTTAGTAGCTAGCGAATCAACCCTTGGGCCCATCTGCTTTATAGCTTATCTAGTTATGATACTAATAGCAGCTTTATCTATACTTGATACTAATAGCAGCTTCTCCCTGGAAAAAGAAACTATACTCCACGAATGGGAGGAGGATGAGTAAGGAAACGCACCAAAAAACCAGCTGTAAATCGACTGAAACTCATTGTGATACTGTTAGAAAGTCCTCTGCTCAGTGGCACATCTTTGCTGCTTTCTCAAGAGCTATCTCATCAGAATTAACCAAAAATAGCTGATAAGTGCATCAAATGCACCTGACCATCCCTCCAAATCATTATGTTTTGAGCAAAGGGCAGCGATTTTTGGTAGCCTTAATGGGAGTCATGTCCGGCACAGGGGTCGCAAGTTAACTCAAGCCAGCGCCTGAGAGAGCCGGCCAGTTACATCGCTGAGTGACGCAGCGCATTCTTGATCTGGTTACAAAGGAATCGCTCAATATCTGGCTTGACTGTCGTCAAATCAAATCGGACGGTTCCTTCTCAACTGGATCATTTGTTCTGTGTGGCTATTGTGACTGAGATGTTGTGGATTCTGACAATTGATCAAAAATTGTTGTATCTTGGGTCAAGGAGGGTGTTGAGTTGTCTGACAGGAACTATCTTAGTTTCTTAATGCAGGCTTCTCCAATGCTTGTCTTTACAAACATCCCTCTTTCTTCTTTTGACGGTCTCGGCCTCTGCAATTTATACCCTTCAGTCGCTTCTGCTCCGTGCGAGCTGCCACCAGTTGGTCACACCAAGCTTGGCAATGTCTTCCCGCACCTGGGCGTCCCATCTTAGTGGTGGTCGTCTCCTCTTGCCGCCTCCATAGTCAGCCGCCTTCGATTTATACGCCTTCCCTCGACATGTCCTAACAAGCGCAGCCGCTGTTGCTGTAAACGCTTGATCAGACACACTTTGGTATTCTTTAAAATGCGGAAAACATTGTTAACTTTTAAAGGTCCATTAATCCTTCGAAGAATTTTTGTTCAAACATGCCAATCGCCGCCTCATCCGCCGCTGCTTCTGCGCCGTATAGCAGTACAGGGATGTTAAACTGAGCCCGTAGTAGCATTGGTTGGCAAGAGTGATTCTTCGTCGGAATTCCAGGCTGATGTAGTTGTCGCTGGTTATCATCCTTCTTTACGAAGAAATGAGACCTTTCAATTGGCGTGTGGGCACTGGCGCAGTATATATTCCATTAGTAGATTAAAGAAGTCACACGATAAGGTATCACCCTGTCTAAAACCTATTTTGACATCAAATGATTCGGAGTGGATCTTTCCTATTTTGACGGCGCTTTGCGTACTTCTCAACGTCATCATGTAAAGTCGAACGTACTTTGCTGGTATACCAAAGGTAAACAGGGCTTCAAAGAACCTTGACCTTATCGGCGTGTCAAAGGCTGATTTCTAATAAAAAAAAAGATGGTATGTTTTGATGCCTCTCTTTTCTTATCCAGAATTTTTCGTAATGTGAACGTCTGGTCTGAGGTGAATTTACCAGGTCCAATCAGTATGTCACGAAGCGCCTTTAATAATGCGCGACAGAACCTTAATTGCGATGGGAATTAGACTGATACCGCGGTACTGCAGGGTCGCTTTTAGAATTCGCCTTTTGTCAAGGCGTCCTTGTCTTCTGTTGGCTCGTGGCCACAGAGAAGACCAATATTAAAATATTTTGCCTTAAGTCTGAGTGGTGTAAAAAGCTGATGACAGAGCGACGAAGTCTATCACTTACTACAAAGCTGCACCCAAACTCGTGCTTGGAAACATGTCCGCTATAGTAGATCTCCCAGGGAGGTTTTCTCTGTTCTGATTCCTCTGTTAGTGGTGTTATCGTCTTCCTCCCCTTTCCAATCCATCGCATTTCCTGAAGTGCGGTAACGTTCAATCAATATTTCTTAAGGACATTAACCAAAGCGATATAAGCACCTTCTCTGTTGAGGGTGCGGACATTCCAGGTGCATATCCTTAAATCGTGGTCCTTAAAAAGTTTGCGTGGGTGGTCGTATCCGAGGCATTGTTGTCGCAGTTTTCTTTGAAAAAATCAAAAATCTATCAGGTAAAGCTGCTGATCTGTTAAACTTGGCGAACCCAGCGTGATCCTGGCTTACTACGTCTCAAGTCGGCTCACACCTCCTCGTGGTGACCACCGGAAGCAGTGGCAATGCACCCGCATTTGCTGCTGACTAACGTGAGCGGCGACCCGCCCTTCCCTACAGGGTATAATATATAGGGTTAGTGCGTCGGATTTGGTACCCACCACCGTAAAAAATCTCCACCAATGACGACGACCCACGCAAACGTTTTAAGGAAAAGATCACCATCTTTTTGTCGATTACAAAGCCGCTTTCGACACACCGATAAGGTCAAGGTTTTTTGAAGCCCTGTCTACCTTTGGTATACCAGCAAAGTACGTTCGACTTTGCTTGATGACGTTGAGAAGCACTAAAAGCTCCGTCAAAATAGGAACGAACCTCTCCGATCCTTTTGATACCAAAAGAGGTTTTAGGCAGGGTGATACCTTATCGTGTGACTTCTTTAATCTGCTGATGGAGTACATACTCCGCCAGTGCCCAAATGCCAACAGATCGGGCACCATCTTTAATAAAGATGTAATGCTACTCGCATACGCCGATGATATTGACATCATCGGCAAGACCGAACGGGCGGTAAGCATGGCGTTTTCAGAGATTGAGAGGCAGTCAGAGAGGCAGTAGTGTCCTCGAAACAGAAGTACACGCGTCTTGGGCAATCTGTTGCTTTGTCTACCTCGGAACGATGATAACCGGCGACAACAACATCAGCCTGGAAATCCGAAGAAGAATCACGCTCGCAAACCGATGCTACTACGGGCTCAGTAGGGAGTTCAAGAGCAGAGGCCTCAAGCGAAGAACAAAAATAGCGCTATACAAGTCGCTTATCATTCCAGTCCAGCAATACGGCGCAGAAGCAGGGGCAATATCATCAGCGGATGAAACGGCGATTGGCGTTTTCGAGCGAAAGATTCTTCGCAGGATTTATGGACCTTTGGAAGTTGGCGAGGATTTTCGCATCCGAAAGAATGACGAACTGTATGAGCTCTATGGGGATACTAGTCTGGTCAAGCGCATAAAGCAAGAGCGGCTGCGCTGGCTGGGACATGTTACCCGTAGGGATGAACAAGCTCCAGCAAAAATGGTCTACAAGAGGAATGCGAAAGAACATGGCAAGGTGGGACGACCACCTCTAAGGTGGGACGACCAGGTGCGGAAAGATATTTCCAAGCTTGGCGTGAAAAACTGGTGCCAGCTCGCACGGAGCTGAAGCGACTGGCGGACATTTGTTGCAGCGGCCGAGACCGTCAAACGGTTGTGATGCAATCGGGCCAATCAAGTAAAAAGAAGAAGAAGAAATCAGCTATGACAATATTTTTTTCTTTGGATGCGAGGATGACTTTTGGTTGGTCGCAGCTTTATAGCCGCATTGACCAGATACAATAGGTTTTTTATTTTTTCAATTTTGCGGAGGTACGTGTCGGCTTGAAAAAGGCAAAAACACGGAGCTCTCTTAGACCGATGTGCAATGGCCAACACCTCCCAAGAAACTGCAATGACATCTTTCCAAAGAAGAAAACTTGGAGTAGAAATACCAACAACAAGATCACTGGCTGCTGTGTTTTTCCTTCTTTTCTGTAATTTTGTTAGTTCACTGTCAAGTAAATGTTTAGTCACAGTGAAGTCACTGTTAGGTCACTGTGAAGTCACAGTCAAGTCACTGTTTAATCACTGTTAAGTCTTGTTTAGTAGCTTTCAAGTCACTGTTTAGTTAGGTCAAATCAGAGTTTAGTCACTGTTTAGTCAATGTTAAGTCACTGTTTAGTCACTGTCAAGTCACTGTTTAGTATCAGTCAAATCACTGTTAAGTCCCCACCACTTTTTCCCCTTTTCCACCACTTCCCCCCTCTTTCCGATTATACTTCACCCCTCATTCATCCCTCTTCCCCTGGGACACTCCGCCAAAACAACAACACAAAATTTTGCATGACTTCAGCGCAGCACTGCAGCGTCACGTGACGCTCAAATCAAATTTAACGTCTACCAAAATCTTCCGTTCCGAAATTAAAGATACTTCACATCAAAAATTGGTATTTTGGGAATATCTTCATACATAAATGATAGCAAACGCATAGTATTTTCAAGTCGGGCTTTACCGACTGTCTTACTTTCACTAAGAAATTACATTTTTAACTTTATATAATGTTATCTCATCTTTTCTAATACACAGATAAGCCGTCATTGCGTTTTCTGTGAGAACAACAATGAACCCGAGGCGGTGATCAACAGTCATACCGTGCGCGATAGTCTCAATCGGGTGCTGTGCCCTAAGCTGCGCACTTATGTCTGTCCCATATGCGGAGCATCGGGCGATTCGGCGCATACCATTAAATACTGCCCCAAGAAGCCGATAATAACCATGGAGGATGCCATTAAGGCCGAGTCCTTTCGCCTGGCCAAGGGCAGCTACTACAAGCAACAGATGATTGCCTAATAAAAAGGAGAGCGTGTGATGCGGAGAAACTCTGGCAGTATCTCCACTTGCGTTTATATACCTTGGGTATATATTTGCGCCTTCCTAGTTAAGCGCCTGGCGCGTTCGATTTCAAAACAGTCACCGACAACCGACTGTTCACTCAAATCATAAAGTATTATTCTCACAAATCTGTGTTTTCTCTCGTTGAAAACGAATACTCACAATATCGTAATAATTGTTCAATCTCACAATCTCTAAATTGTACGGAACTACGGGTCTGTACATGCTCTCCAAATTATATCCGGAAGTGATATATAATTTAAATTAATTTTTCCTTTTTTTTATGTCTGGAATAGAACACTTTGAATTTAGAATTTAATTTGAATTTGTTTGCTAAAGTTAAAAAGCAAAGAACACTTTCGCAGGCAAACAAATTTCCATTTACAAGTTTTTTTAATAATTGACATATAAAAGCAAATACTCTCACACACACAAAATCGATCATCATTTTAATATATCGAATTTTTATATATTTATTAAATCATCATCTTATCATCAAAACATAAAATATTTAAATCGTTCATTACATTTAATTCATTTTGTATTTTTTTTATAAAATATCGAAAAATGTTGCAATCTGAAACTGAAGCAAATTGAATAAACTTATCAAACTAATCCTCTTCATTATCTTGTTGTTTCTCGAATAGAGCCAAAAATATGCCATCGGTGAGGTCATGATCGGGCAGGGAGTAGAGACAATTCTTGCCTATTTTGGCATACTTCGTGTCGCCCACATTTTGCCACTTGTTGCGCAAAGCCTTCTTACAGCTGAGCATTTTGAAACTGGGATTCAGTTGCAGACAGCGTTGCACCACCTGCTCATTCTCCTCCTTCCACAGGGAACAGGTGCAGTAGGCAATACGTTTGACATGTGGAAAGGCTCTCATGGCATGCGAAAGGATTTTGATTTGTAGGCCAGCTAACTTATACAGACGCTGGTCATCCTTTTGCTCATCGCACACACTGATACGATTTTGCATGCCGCTGCCGGAGCAGCTGGGATCCACCAAGATGTACTCCACATTCGGGCAGCAGTTGTCATCTGGAAAATAATTTGATTGTAATTTGGCAAACCTCTAAACAATACACCAGCTTACCCATGGTCATTGCATCGCCCAGTATGGGTGTAACGATTTCGCAACCCGCCTCATTGGTGATTTCACACAAGTCCTTATAACGCTCTGTGGACTTTTCCACCGCATAAATGCGTCCCTTGTTCTGCATCACATTGCACAAGTGCAGTGTCTTCATGCCGGGAGCAGCACACATATCCAGTACAGTGGAACCCACTGGCGGGGCCAAGAGCTCGGCCGCCAGGCAAGTGGCCTTGTTTTGTAGTATGAACTTTTTGGAGCGCACCAGGTCATGCGTGGCCCAATAGTGAGCCCATTTTGCAGGGAATATCAGCACATTCTCCACATTTATATCCAGCATAAATTCATTCTCTTCCATTCCACGTATGGCACTCAAAAAGTCTGCATACGTACTCTCTGCTGGCAGCTCTTTGCGAAGCCATTCCTTGCCCGCCAGATACTCCAATGCCTGAGCCAAGGTAAACAGATTGGTATTGATGCGCACATAGCGTGGGTTGGGCTCTACAATAAAAAAAAAAAAAAAAAAAAATTCGCTTTAAATCTGAACATTTTATTGTTTTTTTTTTCAGCCCTTAAGTTTAGACTACTCCTCATGCTCCTCCTCTTCGAGTGGTGGTGGATCACTTTCACGGAAGGCCTTCAGCACATACATGGCCACCACCGCATTGACCACCAGAACAGCAGTCAGCACT
>JAEIFU010003823.1:0-23462 GCA_018904235.1 Lordiphosa stackelbergi | reverse complement strand
GGTTGCCCATATTCGACGGACCGATGTTCTTTTTTTTTTTAAAATCAAAGAAAAATAAAAATTTGGCGGTTGGCAATCTTAATCATTTGATTTGTTCCAAGTAGATTTGTTTACATCAATTTTTGAATATGATATCTCTCAAATGGCCGCCTCTGGCGTTGATGGCGTATTGTGCCCGCTTGGGTGCGTTTTCCATCGATTTCGCCAACATTTCGGCCGGAATAGCGGCTTGTCCTTGAGCTCTTCTACGGTCCTTGGCTTGTTAACGTAAACCTTTGACTTCGGATATCCCCACAAGAAGAAGTCAGGTGGCGTCAAATCGGGCGAACGCGGTGGCCAGTCCAAATCGCCGTTTTTCGACATCAAACGGCCCGGAAACAATTTCTTCAGAAAATCGATTGTTATGCGACTTGTGTGCGGTGAGCGCCGTCTTGTTGAAACCAGAACTGCCTCATACGCTTTCGACGAATAATTGGCATCACAAAAGTGGTCATCAGTCGCGATAACGCTCCTGGTTGATGGTACTAGCATAATTTTCATTTTGGAAGAAAAACGGCCCAATGACCGTTTTCGCACTAACGCCGCACCAAACTGTGACTTTTTCGTCATGAAGAGGCACTTCTGGATCTCCTGAGGATTTCAGTGGCGTAAATACGGCAATTTGCTTATTTACGGTCCCATTCAAATGAAATGTAAAACTCAAAATTTTTAAAAAACACGTTGAGTTTTCACAATTGACTTGTTCTTTGAATGTAAATTTAACTATTTCGAGCGTCGCGTGGCGGGTATTGTTCCATGGTAAAAATCTGCTTGGACTGACGCATCAAACGCGGTATGTCATTGGGCCATCTGACTATCTCTGTCAAAGTTATGGCGTTGCCAGATGAATTCCGTTCAAAACAACGACGGATTTTTCGAGCGTTTTGCAAACCAACCGAGGCCAAAATCTCTAGAGATTTCTGTGACACCCCCCGATCGTGACTTATTTTTCGGTTGAGTTCTTCTAAAACCGTTCCAAAAATTCCAATTTACAGGGTGCTCAAATTAAAGGCTACAAAGTCCTAAGATTCTGAAAAAGCTAAAGGTTGGATTATCACAGGACTCCTCCATCGTTTGAACGATTTATAATCAATTCTTGAACTTTATTGTTAATAAACTTTTGTTCTAGCGACCGGTTTGCAGTAGCCTAAATGACAACACTGAAAGCCATAAGATTACACAGAGCTACGCTGACTGTGCTAATCCCAAGTTTAAGTACATTCAATATGTAAAACAAGTGCTAGAATATGCCCGAACATGCTTCAGATCAGCGCCTGCAGAGGGAGGGAGGATGGTTAGTGGAGCTAAGCTCTGTGCATTGACTGTGAAATTATTGTGAACCATTTTTTCATTTCTATTTCTTTCTCCCTCAGTATTTCTCTGCGTGGCGGCCGTTCGTCATAATTATAATTTATGCCAAGGCACACACACACACACACCCACACACATGGAGTGTTTAAGTGAAGTACACTTTCTTTTAAGGCCTTCAACCAGCTGGCTTAGACCAACACTGGGCATGAGCAACAGGTGTTTGCACAACACAAAACAACATAACAAATGAGGCAAACAAATAAGCGTCTTAAACTTAGCCCAAGGCAAACAATAACAAACAAATATTGTTAAATTGTTAAGAAACACAGAGAGCGGCTTCTTTTTTGAAAACTTTCATAATTAGCTCGAAACAGGGGTGGGGCGGGGGGATGTGCGTGATTACTGGCTTAAAGTAAAAAAAAAATTAAAACACGCAACAAGCTGCCAGCCAGATTTCTGTGGAATTTAACTAAAACACACTGACACACAAAATGTTAATTGCAGAGACCAACTAATTTTGATTTCAGTACATTTGCACTTTTGCTTTTCTTTTCTGCACACGCATACGCATACCGTTTGTTCAGATCTCGGCAGTTACAAAAGCAAAGAGATTTTCACCGCTATTTTTTTATATTTTTTGTTTTGTGTTGCTCGCGCCACGGCGCCAACTAGACCTAACGTACACGACGGGAGACAGCAGCGTACTAAAAACAGCAGCTCCAACTTTTTAATTCACTTGCACACATCAACACACACCAACACACAGGCGCAAGCTGTGGGAGAGCGCAAACAAAAACCATTTCTGAAGATGGCAGAGAGCAAACCAAATATGTATGTATAGTGCTATGTAAGTAAATTAGTTGATAACTTTTTAATGTAGTTTTAAACAAATTTCCAACTGTATTGAATCCTCCCACTCATGACGGACGCTCTCTCCCTCTCTCTCTTCTCTATCGCTCTCTCAGTACAAAACTCTCTTGACCTGCCTTTCGTCAAATGACGGCGGAATGGTTGTTTAAGCCACAGGAGCAAGCGCAATGTTACACTTACTTTTATTATTTTACTTGTTAAACAATTTTCGCCAGTTTCACTCGTTTAAGAAAAAAAAATCTCGTCGTTTCGTTTTTGGATTTTGCCTTGTATGTTGATTGAAGAAATTAGTGCAAATTGATGTTGATGATGCGGGCGGCACAGTTTTACAGTTACACGCGACGACACACGGCGAAGGAGACTGGCTGATGGGTGGGCGGGGGGGTGAAGGCACCGTTTAGTTTTTGCGCGCGTTCTCTATCTTTCTCTCGCCTCTCTCTCTCTCTATTAGTAAACTGCGCAAATTTACAGCGCAAACAACAACAACAACTACAATATTACTAATACTACGACAATGAATATATCCTCAGCACCTTCACGGTCCGCTGATTTGTTTTACCGATCACGCGCTCATCCGCCAAGAGACTGACCAAAAAACAGTTTTTAAGGCCGTTTCATTTTTGCACCTGCCAGGGCTGCAAAGCCACAAACTCTCTGCTGCAGAGTCGTAATTATAAGCTGAGTTTGGGTTACATCAACCCTGGTACCTCTACCAGATGTGTAAAACTAGTTATGGTATTGTACGAGCGGCCAGGTTGACATTTGCAATGCCCTTCAAATTTAAAAGTGAAGGGTATTTAAAATTCGGTACTTTGTGCTTACTTTCAGCCACATTCTTAGCATGTGATTAAATTAGATAATGCTATGCTGTAACTAGTTCATCTAAAATTGAATGGCAATGTTACAAAGTCTTTTCGATTGCCAAGTGCAAGCACACTTGTTGCCTTGTTCACTCACATGCCCTCACATCTCAGATGTAGGTGATTAAGCTTTGTTTTCTCTTTTGCGGTCTCTCACTCACACACCTACCCGTCCACTTCTCTGTGTACGTTGTTTACCTGTTGCTTTTCAATTGTTTTTAAATTTTGAGGGAAAAATAGTGGAATTTTTGTTGTTTTTTGCAATTACCAGAACATATGGCAAAATCTCAAGATTCTTTCGAAATGGCTTTAACTAATTACAATTACAACTACAGCCACAGGTGGGCCACAGACACACACACACACTCCTCGCCTGAGAGTGGAGTAAAAACAAAGAGACAGGCCAAAAGACAAGCAGAAGCAAATGATATTTGTGATACGTAATTTCTAGTGTGTGGTTTGGTTGGTAGCTGGAATTGCAATAAGACTGGTTTCCTAAGTCAAGCGTATAATGTGCGGGGCTTTGGATGTTTGTTGGCAATAGCTTTTGTTGCTGGTTGTTGCTCGTTGTTGCTGTTGCATGCCGCGCATTTTTTCAGTACGTATTTATTATTTTTATTTTCTTTGTCTAAATTTGCTACATTTTGACTTGTATTAAGCTCCCCCAAAAATATCAACAACAAAAAACCGGCTTGACATGTAGTTGTGTGTGTGTGTGTGTGTGTGTGTGGCAACGGCATCCAAACTGCAGTTGGTTAAAGTACATGAAGTATAATGGAGCTGGAGCAGATACAGTGGTACAGAAACCACATTCCATTGACCATTCCAAATGATGAACCAGAATACAAATCAACATTGAACAGAAGAAAAGACTGAGCAAAGAGTACCTGAATAAAAAGAAACCATGTCGGAAAAAAAAAGTGAGAAGAAAAGAAAAAATGAAAAAGAACAACCGAGCAAATTGAGAGCAAGACAGAAAAGAGCAATTGGCTCACCATGTTCACCAGTGTTGCCAATTTAGCTATTTTCCCCCACTAGATCTAGCTATCTTGCAAGTCTTTTTGTGGAATTAACAAATATTTCAGCGAACAATTCTTAACTATCCTCAGTCAAATTAGGTAAAAAAGGGCATATTTATGCTTGAATTATGGGCCATCCAGATTGTCTAAAAAGCTTAAGTTCAAATTTGTGTCACCCTGTGTCATTGGGAAATTCCTCCTTACCTTGTGTTTGGAGAACAATAATTTAAGACAAGGTGATCATCAGCTCAAAAGACAAACCGTAATTGTTAGAAATTTCACAATAGCTTCCTATAGTGATCGGTGTGATCTATAGTGAACTACGACCTAGGAGAACGGAATTATTTCAACGACGTGTTTTCAGTGGAGCAAATTCGCACAATTTTTATGGCAAGGAGAGAAATGCTCAAACTCAACTTTGTTCCAAACATAGTAAGCACTAACACAGCTTGTGTCCTTTGCAATTGGAACGAGCAGGAAAACACTATCCATTTTATTGAAAGCTGCCCAATTTTGAGAGAATACAGAATTTTACATTTTGGTAAAGCACGACTACATCCGCACGAAGTTCACCAGCTACTAAATGGATCAAATTGGTTGATCCTATATAATTTTATAAGACAGGCAACTAAATACCGGCAACAAATATTAGATGGGGACTGTTAAAACAAAGTAACACCGCCAACCGAATCTCGCGCTATGCAGTTGAACGATCTGGTATCTGGGGAAGACCCGGGAAGCCAGGTGTATTAGGCTGAATAGCGAAGAATTTGGATGGCAGTGATCGACTGACGGTTCTTACCATGTCGATTTTATGTTGATCAAACTTCTTGTTTAGATATAAATTTAGAATCTAAGCTATCATCTATGTACTGTCTATTTCATAAATTTAAATAAAGAAGCACTACTACTACTAGTGATCGGATATTGTACTAAGAAAGCACTCCCTCAACGCAGCTCCCATTGCTGAAAATATTTGCTATAAGTGTTTTTCTTGATATCGAAGAATAACAAAAATTTTATTTATTTGAAAATACAATTTGAAAACAAAAAAAAAATGTTCGCTCGAGTCAGGTCATGCATGGTTCGAACCCACAACTGCTGACATGGGAGGCTGACTCCCTCCCCTCGCACCACGCTGGCCATTTCCAATTCGGTGGCAGACCACTTATATTTATCCGGGAGGCATATTTTTGTTTGCTTTTGTAATAAGGCGTAATCTATTATAAAGATAAAGATGCTCAAATAAATGCTGAATTGTTCGCTATTCACACGTACACGACCCGAACGCTCGCCGATGCTGAGACCAAAAGAGCAGAAAGCGATTAGGTTTTTACACACCAATACTCTCTCTCACTTTTTGGCCTCGCTCTATATCTATAAAAAGAAGATTGTACTGATTGACTGGCTGACTGATTCACTGACTCATTGGCAATCATCGCACAGCCTAAACGGTAAGAGATAGAGGGCTGTAATTTGGACAGGAGTTCTGTTAGTGGTGAAGGTGCGTACTAAGACGGAGTCCACGAGGAAAATGGACGGAAAATTCAGCATTCAAAAAATTATTTTTCTTCCGATTGGCTTCAACCTCGGTTTGTAAGGATGGAATACGAAATAGTTTGAAATATGATTTTCTGATGTTGGAAAATTTGACCCAAAGGTCGGAAAATTCAGCATAAAAACTATTTTCATCCGATTGGCTTGAAACTCGGTTTGTAAGGACAGAATACGAAAATGTGATTTAAAATGTGATTTTTGAATGTCGGAAAATCCGCCCCCAGGAGTAAAAAGTGCCCGGAAAATTCTGCATGAAAAGTATCTATTTATCATCCGGTTGGCTTAAAATTCGGTTTGTAAGGACAGAATACGATTTAATTTGAAATGCGACTTTCCAATGTCGGAAAATTTGATCTGACGGTCGGAAAATTCTGCGAGAATAAAACTATTTATCATCCTATTGACTTGAAGCTCGGTTTCAATGGATGAAATTGAAAAATATGATTTTCCAATGTCGGAAAATCTGATCCCCGCGAGTGAAAATGCGCAGAAAATTCAGCATAAAAAAAACGTTTATTCATTTGCAACGATAAAATACGAATTAATTTGAAGCATGATTTTCCAATAACGGAAATTCCGCCCCCAGGCGTGCAAATTCCAGGAAAATTCTACAGGGAAAATAACTATTTTTCATCCGATTGACTTGAGACTCGGTTTGTAAGGATAAAATGCGAAATAATTTGAAGTGTGATTTTTCAGTGATGGAAAATCCGACCCCGGAAGTAAAAATGCCCGGAAAATTCAACATGCAAAGTAAACATTTTTTATCTGATGGACTTTAAACTCGGGACAGGGAAGATGTTGGGAAGTGGGTGAGATGTGGGCGGGATGTGAGTGGGATGAGGGCGGTAAGTGGGTGGGATGGGGGAAGGATGTGGGCTGATATTGGTTCAATGCCGTTAAAGGCGCAACGAAGCGCGACGGGTTATGTGCTAGTAGATAATAAAGATACATTTCTTTTTGGTTCTCACCAATTTTCTCTTTTCTTCCCTTTTCCCCATTTAGAAAACAACGAGGCAGCACACATATTGTCGATACAAACACATAAAAGGAAAAGAATCGTTCGCTTTAGTACAAGTGAGCGAAGATCGCTGATGATTTGGTAGAGATACCAATGTAGCAGCTGTTCTATCAACCAGCCTCCGTTGTGGTGTGTTGTATTCCTGCTTTTTGGAGTAATGTGCAAGCATAACGAGCTTAATATTGATGGTTGAAATCAAAAAATAAATATTTTTATAATTTTTATAAACAAACTTTTCCTTTTTATACCCTGTACCCATTAAAAATGGGTAAAAGGGGATAATGAAGTTGTGCAAATGTATGTAACAGGGAGAAGGAAACATCTCCGACCCTATAAAGTATATATATTCTTGATCAGCATCAATAGCCGAGTCGATTTAGGCATGTCCGTCTGTCCGTCCGTCCGTCCGCGTCTGTCTGTATGAACGCGTCGATCTCAGAGATGGTAATAGATAGAGGTTTGACATGTATGGGACAAATGCTTCTTTTATCTGTACGCAGATCAAGTTTGTTTCAAATTTTGGCCACGCCCCCCCGCCCCCCATTTGGAAAAAAAACGTTATATCTCCCACAGTTTTGAAGATAGACGATTTGTACTTTCTAGAGATAGTTAGTAATTAGCAAAATAAATCGATTTGCCGAAGAAATGATAAAAATCGGATGAACGGTTCAGAAGTTATGAGCAAAAAAGCGAACCAAGCACCCCCCGCCACCACCCCACCCACCCTAAAAAAAATGTTGCATACTTTTCGGATGGTCACCCTAAGGAACGCAGGAGCACTATTAAACATGTTTTTTCATGACTAACGGGTTTATCGAAGTCGGTTAGAGCCGACTTTAACTTACGCTCTCGTTGTCAATTGTACAGGATATATTGAAGTCGGGTTACTCGACTGCAACGGTCTTACTTGTTTTATTTGATTTATTGCACGGAGCGACAGAAAATTTGAAAAAAAATATTTTTCCACCCTTTTTTAAAAAAAAAAAATTTTTTTTATAAAAATATTACAAATTTCATGCTCTTTAATTTAATAAAAGATAGTAGATAGCTCTCACCGGAAACAAGAAAAATGGCAAAAAAAGTGAAAAATAAATGTTTGATTGTACATAACCTGAAAAATAATGGCCGCAACAGAAAATTGGTAAGAAGAGAAAAAAAGGTAATGTTATTACATATAACTTTGTCTTAAAAAACTTTTGTCTACAGTCAATCGTTTCCAAGATACAGAACAACTTACGTTTTCCAATATGGCGGCCGTTCCCAATGACACAATGCTGACCGAATGCTTGTTGAACTCATGCTTCACTGTGTGTTAGAGAGAGACACAGTCTCATTTTCGCACTCTCTGGGGGGAGCCCTGTTGTAGACAGTAAAAATTCAGGCTGGTCAATATTTCATGCAACGAAAAATTGTCATTTTACTTTGTCATTATTGCAAAAGTGGCCGTCTGATGATTTATTTTGATAAAAATGCGATAAATCGAAAAATGTCTGTCTTTAGAGGCCAATTTAGACACTTTCCGCAGAACTTATAAAAGCGCCTTTGATTTTTAAAAAATGCATTGATATGTACTTTTATCGCAAATAGCTCATAAGCTCACACTAATTATGCCTAGTGTGGCCTCCATAAATCCTAGAGTGCCAAAAAAAAACTATTTTGTTTTTCCGCCATATCTTGGAAACAAGAGCTGATAGGACAAAACCAATGATACGTTTTGTTTAGTGCAATCTATATTAACATAATCAGATAAAAATAGACCTGCACCAAAAACACTGTTGCGCTGTGTTATTAATATTATGCGCTCTTACATAGATTTTGAAGTTTTGGTCAAAATCGGATGATTATATTCTATAGCTGTCATACGAACTATCAGTCGAAAAGTGGGTTTTATTTAGAAAAATAGTTTGTTTTAATGCTGGCGTTCCTAAACTCAGATGTATTAAAAAATTTTCAAGGGTTTAAAAACTTCGGCAAAGACGAAGTTAGCTGGGCCTTCTCGTTTTTAGCTATATTTGACATCGATTTAGCTACTTTTGGGCAACTCTGACAATGATCTCTATAATGGAATAACGGTATGACTCAAGGTGGGAGAGTATTCTCTTTTCACTATTACAACTATTATTGCATCAGGATGATCTCTTTGCTCGATAGTTAATGATTTTGTACCACTGTGCTCTCGTTGTGGTTTGCCCAAGGCTTGTCGCAGTATCTCAATCTCTCGCATCTGCATACCTGCGCTCGCTGACTGATTCACACCACACTCACCCCCACAACCCCTCCCCCCACAGTGGCACGCAGCCTCAACAGGCTCACTCAATATTGGCCATTTACAGTTAGATGCCGCTCGCTGCTGCTGCAATTTTTATGACCAGTTTGTTTTCCGCCAGCAAAAAAAAAGAAAAGAAAAACGAGAAACTGCTTTAGATTTTCATTGAGATTTTTTCTTTCAGTTCACAGGGGGACCCCAGTTGATGTGGACGCACCAGAACATGTTTATTTATAAATATTTATTACATGTTATTAATTTTCGAAAATTGCATTTGATTGCCATATTTTGATTGTTGTCGCTGCTGCTGTTGTTGTTGTTGTTGTTGTTGCTGTCTAGGGGGCGTTGACAGGGACGGGACCGCGTGCTTTGCTGCTTTTGAGGTGGGTGGAGGAGGAGGAGGGAGGGAGGGGGCGATCTTTGTTGGAAATCAAGTTTCGTTGTGCATGACTTTATCTGCGTTTTGTTTTCATCATGTTTACTGGCGATAGAGTTCAAAGGCCCAATTAACCAAATAAATGCATAAAAACCAGAAAAAAAACAGTCATGGCGGCAAAATGTCATTAAATGTTATGGTAAATATTACTTTGTTTTGTGTTTGGGTGCATCGATCAAATGGCAGCCGGAGCCACTTGAGAAACGTGCTGGTATTTTTTCAGCTTGAGCCTCAGCCCGGGTGTGGGTCTGGGGCCTGGGACCTGGGGGGCGCGGAGATAATAAATTGAATTTTACGTGCTGATGTTCAAGCATCAATCAAGTCACGTTTAAGCTTATCACAGAGACCGAAATGACACCCTGTATGCTGTTGTGGTATGCAAATAAGCTGAGCTTATCTTGTACAGTTCACTTGAAGCGTATTTCAACGCCCCCCAATACACACATGAAATTTTCGAGTAATTCAATTATTTTGTATATTATTTTCAATGTGCAACAAAAGCGACAATAAAACCACAGATAAAGTTGTCTCCTTTGTTGTTGTTGTTGTTGAACACAACTGGCACCGACTGGCACTGGGCAATTATTCTGTCGTTGATAGTGTGAGAGAGAGAGAGAGAGAGACTTCCGTTCAGTGAATAGAGAGAGGGGGGCGGAGTGGTGGTTGAGGTAGAGCATTGGCGAAAGTTTTTTTTAGGCAGCCTTAGGAAAGTGACGATTTGACTGTCAGTTCACACAAAGTCATGAATAAGGTAGAAAAAATTTGAAAAAAAAACTATTTTGGCGCCCAAGTTATATGCAGCCACCCTAAAAGTATACTGCAAATTAATAGAGTAGCATTGCCTCAAATGAAAATTATTTCCCGGCTGGATATGTGTGGAGTGAAAGAAAAAAAATTTGTTCCCTTATCCTTGGGAATGATTCTGTTCCATTTTATTATATGGGTTCTTATTGTTAATAAATTAAAAGTTGGCAGTTGAAGTCGATAACTATTATTCAGATCGATGCCCAATACACGAGCTCCGGTATCGATTAGAGATGGGCGCGTGACAAAAGAAAAATTAAATTCTGTTTTTGATTTTCCACTAAATAGAGATGGGCGAATCAGTTATTTTTCAGTTATTGTTATAACTGTATAAAATATTAGTATTTAAGTTATAATAACAGTGATACAATCAATGCCTGCTATGTATGTCAAAAATTTAAATTAGTACAATAACAGGTTTATTTTATACTTCAAGGCATATATTTTGAATTACTATTTAAAAATAATAACATTTCTGCTTTTTCTTTAATTTTGTTTTGTTTCTCTCTCTATAATAAAAGGGCCGCCTTTGAGAATAGGCGCTCGCAGGGAACAGAAGTGCACATAATGCCCAAATATTTTCGCGCAACTTCCGCCAAATTTGGAAAAACAACCTTATATTTTCTCCACCAAGATAAAGGATTCTCATCTCGTGGCAAAATTTCTCCTTCTAAATAACGCTCCAATTCAATTAATGCTTGTGAAAAAAGCGCAGCGCTGGGGCGAAATCATTGCGGACTTTAGCTTAAATGAATACAAATAAGCAAAAACGCTTAGTTTCTGGTGCGGAGTTTCCGGGGGAGTGTGTTTCATCATTTGCTTTTGTTGATATAATTGTCGCCACCATACCAATAATTTTATTCTTCATTTCAATGAAATTATCCTCTTCCGCGAAAGGTATGTGCTTAAATCTTGGGTCGCAAAACGTACTGGCCCAAAGTGTCCAATTATTTCCGATTTTGCCAAGGCGGTGATTTAAAATTGTGTCCAATTTGTTTCATTACCATTTTGACGCACTCGCATAAAGAAGTGTTCTGAAAATATGCGGGAATACTCTTAAGTCCATCCACTATTACAATTGCCATCGATGCAGTCAGATAATGCTCTGCACAAAATGTTTTTGTAGCATCTTCCCATGGTTTCAATATTTGACAAAGTTGTTTTGCATCTTCCAATCAGATGAACTCAAAACAGGCAGACGTGTATTTAAATGCGCAATAGATGCACGTACAGCACCTTCAAGATCAATAATTCTCTGAAGCATTTAAAATGTACTGTTTCAGCGAGTTGGGCAGTCTTGAATTAATTTTAAGGGTTAGTTATTTCCTTCTCTAAGTTGAAAGTCTTTAAGCTGAGTTGTAGCTTTGGAACTGTGATTGAAAAAGGCAACTATACTTTTAACTTTACTAATAATCTCTTCAACCTATATAAAAGTGAGAAACGAACAATAACAATTTGAAATAATGCAGAGTTATTAGTAGACATCTATATTAAATTATTACCTGTGCACTGCATTTTAGCCATTAGAGAGTTTTAAGTTTATGGAATGTGCAATACATCCAAAATGTTCCCAATTCATTTTACGCTCCAAAGCAAGTTTTATGTTTGCTGCGTTATCTGATACAGCCAGAATCACTTTTCCTCTTACACCCAATTTACTGGTTAAATTAGTTAATTTATTTGCAAGATTTTGGCCAGTATGGGATTGGGGCGTGGAAAAACATCCCAATAACATTGAAAGCAATTCAAAATTAGAGTTGATGTAATGGATGGTCACACCCATATAGCTATCGTTATTAACTGATGTCCATAAATCAGTAGTTAGGCATACCGACTGTGCTTCTCTAACGCCACGTGTTGCTGACATTTTTCAAATAGCGCCGTTATTAACGTACGTGAGACTTGATATCTAATTGGTATTTTGTATGTTGGATTGAGGGCAGCTAGTCTGTAAAGCATGATTCTTCGATCAGGCTAAATGGCTGAAAGCCCTTTGAAAATAATTCTAACAATTTGTAGTCAATATCTTCCTGTGTCAATTCGTCTTTTCTGACTTCAGAACTATCTTGATTATTCTGCAAATGTTTTAAGCATGTAAAATATCTTATAAAATGTATTATTTATGAAAAAACCAGAGACTTTAACAAATCGTTTCCTTTGTGCGCTGTTTCAAGATGTCTCTTCAAATTTGATGTCGTAAATGACAGTCTTGCAGCACATCTCACTGAAACGACTACTATGTTTCATTTTCACCCGATAACGGTTATAACTAACAGTTACTAAAAATAACCCCGTTATTTGGCAGTAACGGTTATCAAGTAACAGTTATTGAATATTTCACCCATCCCTACCACGAAATAGTCAAATTTCGCTTTTTCAAAAATTTTGTAATTTTGAAATTGCAATAGTTTTGCGAAAGTGAATATAGGAGCATGGTTGATACTTCGTTAGTTTTTCATATTATATCCAAGTAGTTGAAAGCCCTTAGACTAGGGGCAAAACACACATGCTCATTTGGGCGTTGCGTGTGTGTGTTTAGCCTTCTTAGCACTTCTTTGTGGTTGCAAAGGAAAGCAGTTAAAGTTTGAATACTGTCGGTGTGTCGGCGTAGCTGCCGCAGAGCAGCGTTGTTTAAACAGTAGATAAGAACGTGCCACTTACCGCTCACGCGTCCATCTCCCTTGCTCGATAGCTCTGACTCGATAACCACTCAGAACGATTACCGATATACCAGGGCTGGGCTTCATGTAAACATATGTTTGTTTGTATGTGTGTGCTTCTTGTGTTGGTGTGGAAAATGAAAATGCAAAAGGAGCAAAATTAATATCAGAATTGTGCAAGTGTTTTAGTTTAAATAGTGCCCAAAAGTTATGCACATGGCAGACGTGCCCAACCACCAACCTAGTCCCGCTCCAGCTCCAAGTTGTCGTTGTTGTTGCTGCCATTGGACATGGAGCAAAACCAAACTACTTTTCGCCTGAATCTGAATTTGCAGCAGCATTGTAAGTGACAAAGTATTCACTGTCCCTTGGTCCTGAGACTCCACATTATGCGTCAGACACTCGCTTATCTTTCAGTTGGTAGCTGATAACTCTGTTTAATAACGAGGCTTCGATTACCAACTGAGAGTGCGGCCCACCCACTTTTGTTGTATTGGTTTTTCAATTAGTTTTGTTTTGTTTTGACTCGCTGACGACGTTGGATGGCAAGGGCATGGTAGGGAGGGGGGTGCAGGTGCGGGAACGGGGTCGTGTTCGTGTTGATCCCCCAGAGATTTTCGTGTCACTGCCTGTCGCTCCACCTTAACCCCCCCTGATGTCAATCTGCATGCATACGTATCTATAAACATTGGATTTTCTACACTTGATTTATGTTTCTAATAAAATTTCAATAGACTTGCAATTTGTCGTGTTACACTGAAAGTTTTTCATCGCCTTGCCGCTGTTTGCGTGCCACGTGCGATGCACAGTGGGGCAAATAACTGAAATTAGAGAAAGGGGCAGTTTGAACACATTCGAAGTTTGGGTAAACAAATTGCACGGGAAGCAGTAGCTTTAAGTTCTCAAGGTCTACATGTTGTCCATTTTCATAATGTTCAATTTGGGCTATCCTCTTTCTCTAGAGCTAGCACTTGACGGTAATGGCAATTCCAAAGTCGTTTTTTAAAAAAATTTAACCTATGATGCCGCCGAACCAAAGTTCATTACTAAACCGATCATTTTTGTAGTGTTCTTTGGTACCTGAAGTCTTTTTTCTTCTCGAAATTTTTATCATTTGGACGTGTCGCTCGTGACTTACTTAATACTTGCTGCTCCTGTATTGAAGGAACGACACAGCTTTCTTTTAAATAGACACCATTGAATGAGACTACATATCAAATTTGCTGCCATCTTCGAGATCTGCGCACTTAATCGTCCAAATTATCAAACGGAAATGGCTATATTGATTCGAATTATTATTTAATCTACGCAAAACCTAATGTGATAAGAGCTACTCCATAAGTGCCTGCCAACCTGTCAAACGGTATCTCAGAATTTGCGATATCTGTTGGAATGTGGTCTTTAAAAATTCATTAATCAGGCCTGTTCCCGTTTTCGATTTCGATCAAATCAAGTGGAAGCGGAATTGATAGCTGTTCCCGTTTCCAAAAAACGATCAAATTATTCGGTTTTAAAAGTTGTGCCTTGAGTGAGTGAAATGAAAAGTAATTGACAATTTTCTCCTCAACAGGAATATTTTTTATCCAACCAATATTTTTATATTAATAAGTCATATTTTGAGAAGATTTTAAAGTAACCATAAAAATATTGGGCATTTAATTTGATTTCAAATTAATTATTTTAAAGTTGTACCCCAGAAATTGCATGTAAAAAAAAAAAAAAAAAAAAAAAAAAAACCGAGCTGTTCGCAATTCCGCATCAGCGCATGCGCAGTGCTGATCGAAATTTGTTTATTTTACCATTGCTGAATTATAGTTCGAAAACGATTCGAACTTTCATTCAAAAAAGTAAACCGATTTCTATTTCACTCGGAAACGGGAACATCAAATGAAAACGATTCGGAAAACAATCGTTTTAAAAAGACCGATTAATTTAGTTAGAATTAAGTAGAACTTTTATAAAAATAGAGGAAAGCTAACTTCGGCTCGACCGAATTTTATACCTATAGGCATGATATATTCCTGCCAGTTTTTATATGGCAGCTGTACGATATATTCATCCGATTCTGATCAAACTTAAAATTTGTGTTGGGACAGATAATATTCATAACTGGAACGTACAAAGACGCTACCATTAGAAAACAAAAATTTTTCTCACTAAATAACTATTTTTTCGACCGATCATTCAAATCATTCCTATGGCAGCTATATATGCATCCGATTCGGATCAGACTTAATAAAATTGTGTGTTAGCATATCATATTAATCAGTAACGACTTTGGGGCCGATAGCGTTGAAAATAAAAAAGTTTTCATACACTATATTGCCGTTTTGTATAAACTTGCTGAAATTATGTGAAAGCATAAAAAAACTTAAAAATACGAGGTTTGGTAGCGACAGCATTAAAACAAAAAATTTTTTCACACTAAAACTACTATTTCAACCGATATTTCCTATGGCAGCTATATGCTATAGTCATCCGATCCGCCCGGTTCCGACAAATGTGCAGCGTATTTGTACCAAAAGACTTCGTGCAAAGTTTGGTTACGATAGCTTTAAAACTGACGGAGGAGATAGCATAGAAACAGACGGACGGACGGACAGACGGACATGGCTATATCAACTCAGCTCGTCATGCTGATCAAGAATATATATACAGGGTTGCCCATATTCGACGGACCCATGTTTTTTTTAAAAACCTCTCAAAGAAAAAAATAAAAATTTGGCGGTTGGCAATCTTAATCATTTAATTTGTTCCAAGTAGATTTGTTTACATCAATTTTGAATATGATATCTCTCAAATGGCCGCCTCTGGCGTTGATGGCGTATTGTGCCCTTTTTGCAGCATTTTCCATCGATTTCGCCAACATTTCGGCCGGAATAGCGGCTATTTCTTCACGAATGTTGTCCTTGAGCTCTTCTACGGTCCTTGGCTTGTTAACGTAAACCTTTGACTTCAAATATCCCCACAAGAAGAAGTCAGGCGGCGTCAAATCGGGCGAACGCGGTGGCCAGTCCAAATCACCACTTTTCGACATCAAACGGCCCGGAAACAATTTCTTCAGAAAATCGATTGTTATGCGACTTGTGTGCGGTGGAGCGCCGTCTTGTTGAAACCAGAACTGCCTCATACGCTTTCGACGAATAATTGGCATCACAAAATTGGTCATCATGTCGCGATAACGCTCCTGGTTGATGGTAACAGCATGGCCATTTTCATTTTGGAAGAAAAACGGCCCAATGACCGTTTTCGCACTAACGCCGCACCAAACTGTGACTTTTTCGTCATGAAGAGGCACTTCTTGAATCTCCTGAGGATTTTCAGTGGCGTAAATACGGCAATTTTGCTTATTTACGGTCCCATTCAATGTGAAATGTGAAAATGTGAAATTTTTTAAAAGCACGTTGAGTTTTCACAATTGACTTGTTCTGTTGAATGTAAATTTCAACTATTTCAGAGCGCTCGCGTGGCGTGTATTGTTCCATGGTAAAAATCTGCTTGGACATTCAGTGAATCAGCCTGGCCACACAAAATCATAGAAAAGTTGTTTGGTGTGGATTATGTTGTGGTGGCATTGTTGCCACGTTTTTCTTTGAAGATTGTGCTGGAAACGCCGTTGACTTCAATGGCGACTGAGCCATGTTGATCAATTGTTTACCACCTTTGGTTTTAACAGGATGGCGCCACGTGATTAAGAACCGATCTTATGCTCACCAAACTCACACTGCTGCATTCACACCGTTCGATACATGAGTCGTGATAACCTACTAGTCCTACCTTTTATTATGCATTCAATGTGAATAGCTTGCCAAATTCATAGTGGAATTATGATGAAATGCTGGTCTAATAGATTATTATAATTTTTCAAACAGTGTGAATGTAGCCTTAACGAATTAGACCTGTCTATCATTGCAAGCTTCTAATAGTTATCAAAAATATTCAGTACCCTGGTGACACATTTACCAGATTGCCTAAATTATCAAAGAATAAATATCCCAGTTACTGGTTGCGCTTTTAAAGAAGTGCAGACACGCAGTACCCGATAAGGTTTATATAAAAATGGTCCTGTTTTGACAAAGTTAAGGAAATGAGTTGTTCGGCCAGAGAGCTAGCGAGATGTTATACGGGGGTGCCACAGAAACCTCTTCCAAAGAAATTCCAACCGAACCAAATTCCAATTCTTAGGTGCCACGGAAATTTCTTTTGGGTGGTTTCAAACCTGCCGTGACTTGTTGGGAGATTTCTCTATCGATGGTGTCGCCATCTACTTGACAGGCAGCAGATTAAGGGCTTCGAGTTATACCTCATGTTTGGCGCCAAACAATTTTTTAAATTTTGCACTTAATTTATGGAGAATATGACTTCAATTTGAATTATAATTTAAGGATGCATCATAAAACATTAACAATCAAAACATTTCAGTACCAACAGGGGAATTTTAAAAGAGCAACTTTAAAACCAACCGTAACAAGTCACCAAAAATTTTTGGAGAGATTTCTGTGGTACCCCCGAAAGGCAGACTCAATGTTCCTCTTGTAATTTTTTCAGCACATATTTCAAAGGTCTTTGCGATCCTCATGCTTCACCGCAGCGACGTTCGCTACCTAGTCTAGACGGAACGTTAGCACTTTACACTCACCAATTATTGTAATTATTGTACTGTTTAAAAGAAAATTGTCTTCAAATTATGAAACATTTTTTAAATAACCATCTCAGCCCCAACGTTGCCCACAGGCAATATTGTATTCACATGTCAAAATCACCGGCTGTTTGTTCTTGACATTGTCTATTCAGCTAATCAGTTTTGTGAATTGTAATGTGTACTCGCTGTTTGTAACAACTGCTGTGAGCTTTTAGTATTAGCGTCCGTTTCGAAAATTGGAGCTCTGCCGAAATTGAGCAAGAAATTAATCTGCATTTAATTCAGATAAGTTCCTGTTCTCATTACAATTGCATTTTGCATTTTCGCATTTTGGGCATGTACATTTTCCCCATACAATTTTGTATGACTAATTGAGATGCCACAAAAGTGCATTTTGTAGTTCCGATGTGTCCGCAAAAATTATAAATTGTTAAGGACTACTTATTAAAAAGCCCAGCACAATACTATAAGAATTGCAATTGATTTACACCTTAAAAAAATTATTTGAAAATTTTAATACTATTTTTTGTGCCCAAGAATTGGTAATAAAAATGTGCAAAAATAATTTTTTTAATTCTATGGTTGACACTTATAACATATATTTAACCCATCCAAATCGGTTAACTTTCCGCTCTCATAACTGTACTCCAATAGCGATTGGGAGACTACAAATTTAGGAGAGTGAGTTTGTCATTGATGGCAATCACATATTTAAATTTGGTGCTGATCGGAGTGGGGGCAGTTTTGAATGCTCCCAGCGGCGCAGAGCTCAACGTGTTCTGTCGGAAATATGCATTACGCCTGTCGAAAAGGTAATGCAGTACACTCTCTGCTTTTCGCTAGAGAGATTGTAATCGAAAAATAATGTACGCATTCGTAATGGGAATCCGATGACAGTTCGGCTCTGGCATACATCCTTTATTACTAGTAATGCAGGCTGTGCGCACCCCGTTTACAATGCGGCCATGCTTATGGCAAAGTAATGCAGATTGTATGGGAGTATTTCCTTCATACTGATGGCAAAGTAACGCAGGAGTAACCTATTTTGTAATTCTGCTATGCTCTCTGAAATGTAGACTTCTATTGTATTTACGCAGCTTAAGCTTGTTCAAATGTTTGCTACGCACACTCCCGCCCCCACAATAAATGTTAAATAGCTTCCACTAAAACTTAAAATTTTCATAAAGATTGAATAATAAATAGCAGAGTTAAAAAATCTGGCATACTTTTCGGCTTTCTTATTCAGAAACACAGGAAGGCTATTTAGACATTACTTCACCTGAGTTAAGGGTAAATAGCCGACTTTAGCTTACGCTACCGTTTTGAGTGTAGAAATGATTGAGATTCATTCTATAGAAACATCAGTGCAAATGCTAAGCTTGTTTTTTTTTATAAGGATCTAGCCTTCAGTCCTATGTCTCAGCTTCCAATCTCTTTGATTTGTTGATTTAAATTTTAAGCCGGCTATCACATTTCACATAGTTCACATTAAGACCGGTCTGACACGTTTCTTGAAGTATTACCCAAAGTTCCACACCCGTCAAGGATGAGTTCTGTGTACTAATTTTGAAAAGCATCGGTTTGTTGAAAAATTTTCGCCGAAATACATGTGAATTTCAGATATGATGGAATTCCTTTCACAGCTACCTAAAATCCGGTGTGGAATACAAAGATCTTGTTCTCGTCACAAACCAAATATAATATTGGAAACACTTTGGAATTACTGTGAAGGTAAAAATGTTGAGAAATATTTTTATATTAAAAAAAAAAACGATTTAAGATCATATTTTAAAGATTGGGTTCAGTTGGGGGTTAGGTTTAACAGTTCATTAGGTTCATGATCCAATTTTCGAGACTCAAAAAACATAAAACAAATCGGTTCTAAGGGTTTTTACGCGGAATATCGGGGTAGGCTGTGTTTATTTTCGCACTATTCTCACTATAGCAATTTTGAGAATGCATTGACTTATTTCTCATCAGTTTTGTCCCACTGTGCCAGTCAGCATTTGGTTTCGCACATCAAAAGCCGCGCGATGAACGCAAAAATATGCGAAACTTCACCATAGAACAAGGCCCCAAAGTGTTTTATGTGTTACGCGGACATGGCGTGGCTTTAGGTTTTTCTTATTGTTGTTGTTGTTGTTGTTGCCGTCCCTGCCATACATTACAATGAAGTATGTGCGCCTGAATGAATGGCCTAACTGGACTGTCGTCCTCTCCTAGCTGGCTAGCTGGCGGCAGGCGACCTTTTCGCACAGACAGACGAACAGACACATGTCCACTTGGGTCAGTGAGATGGTTGGTCACATGTGTGCGGTGTGGCTCGCTGGAAGACACAAAAAGGGGGCGTCAACGGCTAATTATGACCCGCACGTTTTTCGAAAACAAACAGCACACACACACACACACACACACGCTCACAATTTGGGGGCGTGTATGAGTAGTGGGTGGCAGGGGGGTAGGTGAACAAACAACGGACAAGTGTTTAGGCTACATTTTGAAATGTTTCCGGCGCGCACTTTACGTTGTTTCGTGTCGCCTTCAGCCTTGAGAGTCTATATTTGGCAACGCGTGTAAGTTGCCGTTTCACCTACCTCCTCCCCCCTTCTGCCTGCCAACTCTTCACTCTTCTGTTTGTTTGTTGCACTTTTATTGCGTTTTGTTTTTGGGCTCTGTGCTAAGTAGTCCTTCCGTCCTGAGTCCTTTGTCCCTGCCATAAACATGTCGTCTTTCGCTTGATTTAGCGCTCTCGCTCCCCCTTGGCCATTGTTGGCACACAGAATGGTCTCGTCTAAGCCACTGACCGCTCAACAAACGCGGCGTATACGTAATGTGTGTTCACTCTTTTCCTTCGCATGGAAAGAGTAGTGCAACAATGGCGCCCCGCCCCAGTCTATCAGTCTGTCATAGATGGGTAGCGCCCCCTTGTCGATTTCTAATGCACTATGAACTCCAGCGCCAGCTCCAGCTCCTGCTTCAGCACATCGATGAAGTAATAAATCTGCCTGCCTATGAAGTTTCCATTGAATTTGCATACACAATGCTGCCCCTCCCCTTGTCGCCTGCCCCTGCTTCATGTTTATGGCTTGTCAATTATTTCGGCGAGTTGTTGAAACTTTTTGATAACACTGGGCCACAAGAACTGTTTGCTTGGGTGTACAATTTTTAAAAGGATGTGCACAGAGTACACAAAATGTATGTGGACTAACCTACAAAGATTTGTGTTAAAGGGGTTTTCAATTTAAATCAATTTTGGGAATCAAATTTTTGAAAAGGTCCTCCAATCGGGAGCCAAGCCAAGCTTCTCACAGTTCGGGAAGAAGTTTCCACTTAAGCGAAATTGGTGGGAGATGAGCGATTCTTTCGGGGGATACGAAAACATACGATTCTTAAATAGACCAGCAATGGGAAGAAAGACTATAAACGGTTCAAAATTTTTAAAGAATGAAGTCCCAATCGGAGTTGTGAAAGTAATGTAAAAGATTCATGAAAATAATTTGGAAAAGTAGTCAGAAAATAAAATGTTTTGTACGGGGGAGCCACAGAAATCTCTAGAGTTTTTGCCGACGGTTGATTTGTAAATCTCTCGAAAAATTCGTTGGTGCCACAGAACTTCTAGAGATTTCATTTTCTAATTAGAAAATCTAGTTGGAACACCAAATGTTCCAATTGATGTTCCATCTCTAAAAACAGGGCTGAATCTCTCGTCAAAAAATTTCCCTTATTTTAGATGTGGGTTAATTTAATGATTAACTGAAATTTTTGATTGTTGTTACATATGTTTTATGATGCATTTTTGATTAATAATTTAATTTTAAGTCGCATTCTCCACCAATATAATGCAAAATTTAAAAATTTGTTGGCGCCAAACATGAGGAATTAGTTTTCATCCTTTAATCCGCTAGCTGTCATGTAGAGGGCGCCACTTCGACAAAAGGCGCTAGTGAGAAAAGAGCTTTGCAAAATCTCCTTACAAAACATTAGAGGTTTGGTCGAATAAATTTACGTCTGTTATCAGGGGTGCCCAGAATGAGCTTACCGCCGCGTGTGAACCAATACAAATGCAAAAAATATATCTCAATGAAGAATAACCACGAGAAACGGAAAGAGAAACTATATTCCTTTGCGCCTAACAACAACAAATGCGTGGCATGCGGAATGGGCATGGGCACCCCTATTTTAGGGAGATTCAGTTCTTTCTCAATTCTTTGAGTGCGCATATACCAAGTTAGATACTTTTTTTGGTTGTTGCTATGCCCTAAATCTGGGCCCATATCTCCAGGCCGGAGCTATTATAGCCGCCTTTTAAACATGAACTTTATTCCTTAACGACATTTTATTTCTGCTATTAAGCAGCCAGCCAAGTTTAGAAACTCTATCATAGAGGGATTTTGTAAGTGATTAATGTGTGTGCCAATAGTCAACCTTTTACCCAAATACACTCCCAAATATTTACACTAAAAATTAACACAACTCAAGTTGAACCACATCTCGTCCTTCTACTCGGCGTCGAAGTCAGTGACGGCTCCACATTGCACAGTGGTCGGTCTTGTATGGAATCAGCGGCCAAAAATACTTCCACTGCCTATATCAAAGTGAAATTTGTTTCTTAGCTTTATATAATTATAATAAGTAATAAACAATAATACAACCATCATTCTTCAATCTCTCAAACTCCTATTGCACTACCCACGTTGCCTCCCGCCCATCAAAAATTTTAAACACAAAAATCTTTGCTTTGCTTTGGACTATTTTATTTACTTATTACGTTAACAAAATTATGAAAATGATAATATTAAAACTAAAGCACAAATAAACATGAACAAAACACAATCAATGATAACACAAAAACAAAATATATACATTAGCAAGAATTTGCGATAGTTCACTCACGAGAGTACACGCACGCACACACATACAAATGGATAAAAAAAAAAATAATAAGAAAACATTAACTAATATTTTAAAAAAGTTTCATTCGAGGTAAGACAAGGGTAACAACATTTTCTCTAACTCAAATCAATGTATTAAAAAAAATACACCACTCGACAGGACTCCAGCAAAATAATATTTAAAGACAATATGTAAACATATTATTGCACAAAAATAGCTTAGTTGTTTAGTCAATACCTTTATTTTCAATATGCATTTTAGTTTAAAGCTTAGTACCAGACAACTAAATCGTCCGCTAGCTAGGGGATTCCCGTGGAAATATGGAATGTGGTAGTTGTAAAAAACGTACCAATTGGTTTTCATTATGCCAATCGACGATTTTTGTCGAACTTTTGATGCACATTCCGACGGGTGGGTGTCTGGAAAAATCAAACCATTTTTTCTACTACCACCACATCGGAATTGAATCAGTTGTTTGTGCCTGTCAAGTTAGCGGCACTACGAGATTTCCGATAGGTTTAAACGGAAATTTTAGTTTGTCTGGAGTTCGACCGAGCGTAGGAGGCCTGTCGGAATTTTACGAAAGCTTTCCGACACCCTTTTTTTTATATGGAGTTGACAACCCAGCTAAACCGATTTAGTTTGTCTGAGTACTAAGCTTAAGTCAATTGAACTCGGGATTTATATTAAAACTCTGTTCACTGCGCAATCCGCTTGGTTTGTTGTCTCTTTCCTCTTTTCATTCGCAGCACGTTCTGCCGGAATGGAGCAAAAATGAATTTATCGTTTGTTTTACTGTTCTTTTTAGAACTAGTTTGGATACTTACAATGGGAAATATCGGACATATTTTTTTTTATTTTTGGCCTCTGAAATCGACCACTGTGCATTGCTCGCTTTGTATACTTTCCCTTTAATTTTTTTGTTCATTCTGTTTCGCTTCCATATTGTATTTAATGTAAAAGCGAAACTGAGCCGATCAAATAAGTTTAGGTCTGACGAAAAAACTCATCTGAGTGATTAAGTCTCCACCACCAGCCACTCACATATCTCTGAGCGAGTGTTACATTACTGGTAACTGGTGGT
>JAEIFU010003822.1:0-23465 GCA_018904235.1 Lordiphosa stackelbergi | reverse complement strand
CACAGTTTTAAGCTATCGAGCTGAAACTTTGCACAAAGTCTTCTTCTTATTGCACACTGCTAATATGTCAAACGGAACCAACTCGATCGAATATATATCTTATTAGCTGCTGAGGAACTATCGGTCGAAGGAGGTTTTAATGTTAACGTCTCCCAACTCAGCGTTTATTAATATTAGATGCTTTCACACAGATTTGCAAGTTTTGGTCAAAATCGGATGACTATATCTTATAGCTGCCATAGGAACCATCGGTCGGAAAATGGGTTTTATTTAGAAAGATTGTTAATTTTAATGCTGGCGTTCTGAAACTCTAATATATTAAAACATTTACAAGAAGTTAGCTTGGCCTTCTCGTTTTTTAGTTGTTTGGAATTGAATCTTCTCTTAATGAGACTAACAAATAAGAATAATCTTATTAGAAACAAACCCCTATTGGAGGTGGTTTATGTTCCGCGGCCCTTTAATTCAGTCGCTGGGTTGGTAGGTGCTCAAGAAGCTTCGTTTAAGGTGCTGTATTTTAGTTTCGTCCAATGGGATCCTTAGGTCGTTGTGGATACACTCGTTGCGAATCATCGTAGTGAGTGTTCTAAGAATTCTTGGGATTACTTTAAAGAATGTCCACACTGCTCGCACAGGCATTTCCCCATAGCTGCAAGCCATAAGTCCAGACAGGCTTTATGATGCTTGTGGTTCTCGCATTTAACACAAGTGAGCGACATCTATAGACGTAATTTTTGAAGGATCTCTCTTCACTGATCACAATACTGCCATGCTATGTCAACAGTCACCAGGACAGGGGAATAAATTATTGGAGCTGAATTTCAATTTACCGTTGTTTACCCTGGATCGGGACCCCATTCAGTTTTGGATGGAAGAGAAAGACTCAATAGACCTGTTCATTGTTAAGATCCGGGTTTTCATGGAAATATATCGATAAAATATTTATATCGAAATGATATTTTTTCAATATTTTATATATGTCGGAGATGGGATAAGTCATATTGCGCGGCTTATTTAATTTGAACTGGCTAGTGTTGTGAAACTAGCTAGTGATGTGCTATCTAGCGTTGTCCCTGAAAGTCAATATTCGAGTGAGATGTCAAAGTAGGCTGACATCGTGTGTGGCTTTGGTGTGTATGTCAAATGAGATGACTTGACGACATGGTGGAATTATACCAGGTGAAGTCATTAAAGTAGGCTGCCTCTATTTGGGGTACCAGTTGAATGGGGAAAAACACTCAATAGCAAAGGGGATGTTAACGTGCTCTCACATGTTCCTTTCAACTGGTACCTCTCTCGCATGATAAATTCCTGACGACTCTACCTTGTTAATTATACCATGACTTGACGATATGTTTTGAGAGAAAACACACGCAGAGACTCACTGTACTCCGTAAATTGTGGAAATAATAAAGGTTGAACAAATTCAATAAGCGGAATGTCTTCGACCCCGATATATATATTTTTATATCGACATTTTAACTTATGAAGTTCGTTTTTTCGACTTTCTGTTGGCTAAATGTTTCAACCAAATCCCTTGGAATTCTAAACTTTTACAGATTCCGATTGATAGAATACAAAAACGGAAACGGATCTCAATTATTTGAAATCTAAAAGAAAGTTATTATATGATGTCAAAATTTCATATCAATTTTTGTTAAACGCTGTTGGTTTAGTTTTTAATAGGTATTTTTACGAACGTTAAAATAGTTAAAAAATGGGTATTTCGTTTTAAAAGAGAGCTTACCAAATAGCTTGATCTGGTTTGAAAGGTAGCAACACTGTTGTGGGTTCACACTGGACCCTACACTAACCCCAATTAGGTGTCAATTTCATTGTCAAAATATTTAGCTGGTCTAAGTACTAAGCTTTAAATCAAAGAGTTTTTCTTCCACTTGTCACTTCTCATACATAGAGTCATTCAAGTTTAGTCTGGACAATCTTTAGAGATTACGATGTCATGTGTACCGAAGGCTATACCAATATGTCACTGAAAATTTTCATTTATCATTAATTAAGTAAAACAAAAGCAATTAAAGAACAACTTATTATGAGTTGGAAATGTATCAGCATTACTTTCTAACATCTTAAACAAAATTTTGTTGATTTCGTCGATTGTACAATAGTTTTTTGTTCAAACCTTTTTATGTAAAGCTTTACTATCGCTGTTTAGATTTTGACGGGAGATTGCTTCTAGGTACTTAGCTCTTTGATAAAGTATTTTTGTACTTTTGTAGAGGCCTTTTAAAATGGTAAATGACAACATAACAGAGAAAGAATGAAGAAGAAAATTCTGCTAATCAATTGGTTAAAGACCATTCCGACGCCAAAGAATGTGCCATGTAAGCTTTATCGCAGTGTTTCAAATCTGTCCATCTAAGCAAAAGACTTAAGCTTCTAAGTAAGTTTGTCTTTTCTCCTCAACCCATCCTAGCTATATAAAAGTCAACCCTCTTAGTAAAAGTTATAACAAAACGCACCAAGCAGACAAACTGCATTGCCATTGCCACTCCTCCTCCTTCTTACCAACGGTCTACAGTCTACACAAACACACACACCTGCTTCATCATCAACTTCATCAACTTGAAATTTCACTTTAGTTTTTTCAGCTTTATTTATTTTATACTTTTAGCTGTCTTCAACTTTTTACGCTTTTCCAAAGTCATCGTCAAAAAAAAAAACAACCAAAAAAAAGAAAAACACTAAAAAATAGTTTTACTTTTGTTTCTTTCAAATTTCGCGCACGATCTGTTGCTACGCTTAGCTGAATCACCTTTGGCCACGCCCACTTAACCAAACTTAATTAATATTATACATAATTCTTAATTAATATCCCAATTAATTTCACTACCAAAAAAGAAACACAAATGTAGAGCAATCAAAATGGATTGAATAACTTTAGAGAGGCGCGTGGCAGTCCACAATTTTACCGTCCATTAACTTTACAGTTAAACACACACACAATTATTTGTACTTATCATTCATTATCAGCCCATGTTGAAGAAGTAATTGCTTCATTTCAAGACAAACATCATTTGCATAGAAATCATTTAATCAGAGTTGCTCTAGTACAACCTTATCAAAGGTGACTGTACTCGTAAGGGTGCATTTTGAAATTCAAGGTCAGGATCTATGTAAAATACTTGATATGATCTATCAATTTTGATTTCGTTAAAATGAAGCTTTTCTGCCATAAAGATGTAGAAGAAAGACCCTCTGAACTTACTATTTTCACGAACTAGAACGATTTTGCAAAATTTAGTTAACTTTTAAATTTATTGTAGCTTGACTTGGAACTTTATTCTACAGGAATTTTGTATTTTACCATCGTTTTGTGTGTAGGTAGGGTTTTATAGACTTACGTCTACGTCCTACATCATTTTAATGTAAATGTATAATTGGCTATACCAGCTCCTCCAAGAAGCCAAACTACATCTTTGGCGTGTGGGCTTTAAATTTTTGCACAAGAGAAAGGGACCAACAGTGGTAAAAAACGGCAATGTTTGAGAATATTGCCTTTCATGGTTAGATTACTAACAAGATGGTGCACAATAGCTGTTGAAGGTGACCGCATGTGTAAAACCAATTTTCCTAAAGAATGAAAAAAACTTTATTGATTCAGTGTCTTGTTTCCACGACCTCAGCTTCTAGTCAGTCCATCACACTAACAGCTGGACTGCATGTTGCCACAGTCCTCTAGATGTGAATCTGCAAAAGTCTGCAACGGCTGAATGTGTTGGCGCGTCATTCCATACGTTAAGTGCATAAGGTACCGGGTTCAATTCCCGTCAAGTCAGGAAAAATTTTTCTATGTTTTTCTGAACAACTTAAATCAAACGATCTTGATTACGGATTGGAGAAGCAGCAGAGTATATCCAGGTGCCTCTTGCCTCCCTTCCCCTCGTTTTATTTCAAAAAAATTTTTAAAAAAAAAATATATTAAAAAAAAAAAAAAAATTTTTCCCAATGAGTTTAAAATGTCCTTGAACGGACTAGATCAACTCAATTCCTCTCAAATGTACAGGCCTATTCCCATTTCCGAATTCGATTAATCGGAATTGGTAAGAGTTGTGATTTCTAAGAAACGATTAAAGAATTCGGTCGAATCTTTTTGCCATCTAGAGGATCGCATGAAGGAAATAGGGATTTTGAAGTTAAAGTTCGAATTACACAGTCGGTTTTTGGAAGCGAGAACATTTATCGAGAACATAAATCGAAAACGGAAACAGGCCTGAATATCAACTCAATTTAAGTTTTGCGTCAAAAAAATGTTCTTAAGGTGAGAACATTATACTACAAATGAGTAAAACTGTTCATGCACTGTTTTCGGTAACGTTTGTGATCATTTTGAGTCCAATGTTCTCGGTTTTTCTCCTCTGTGTAGGTTTACAAAAATTAGTTTGTATATAGGAAGCTGGAATTCGGCTATCTGAAATATCTGATACGCGACTTGTTGATCTTAATTTTCGTTAATGCTTAACACTGCACTGACATATAAGCGATTTAAGTATATTCGGCTCGAAGGGCAAAAAAATGATAGAACTATTTGTGCACGCGTCGCGGAGTTAGCCCCCTCACCCACATATTTTTTCTTACAAATTTATAGTACATATATTTAGTTCCTTAATTCTTACTTAGCTTGCGTTGTGTTTGTGTAAAGATCTGCGTTAGTCTAGTAAGAGGAGTTCCTCTTTACTTGTGGTATCTCGTGTATCCTGATCTTTGTCAGCAATGCTAATTATATTTAATGTTAGAACAAAAGTTGATATGTTTATGGATTAGGTTGTGTCTTATGATTATGAAATTTAACTTTATGTGTAAATCGTGTTCGAGTCTTATGTTTAAGATTGAACAATTTATTTGAACGTTCGTACGTATACGTATTTTCGAAAGACATCGGAACGTAAGGTACCTTTTCCGGGCCTTAAGAGGGTGTACCATCACAAAAACACCACTTTAAAGCAGGGATGCAAGCCGGTTTTAAACCGAACCGAACCGGTTTTAAACCGAACCGAACTGTTTTTGTGCTTGTGAACCGATCCGTAAACCGAACCGGTGTGTTTTCAAAAATGTTGAACCGAACCAAAAACCGAAAAAATAAAATGGTACGGTTCGGTTCACTTATTGAGTTACTGGCGAATAGTGAGCAAAATCAGCAATTAGCTTTAAAATATTACGAAAATACTTGGAAAAGAACAAAAATCAACCTTAATCTAATCAATCGACCCAAAATTGTAATAAGCCAAGTCGGGATTGTTTTATCCGTTATGGGGTCAACTTACATAATACTCAAGCGCTAACTTTTTATCTTTAATTGAGATTGGGTTGAAATAGAAAATGAATATGAGTATTTCTATGGCTGGTAGGCATGCAAAATTAAGGTTGAAAAAGGGAGAACGACATAGCTCAGTAATTGTCAACTCTTTGGAAAAAAGAGCTCTGACTATTTTTCAATTTGATTTCTTAGATTTTAGGAATCAAGCCTGCTATTAGAAGAAGGAAAAATGTAGCTTAATCTCATTTAATGCTAATATTAGCGTTTACCTAAAGATTATTAAAATTATTCCCTCTTGTTTTGAAAATTTATTTATATGTGCAGTGCCAAATATGTCGGAGATTACTTGATCAGCTCAAAAGAAAATTGTAATTATTTGATGATTTTGATCCGTTTGGCTTTTAGTAGTCGATTTCAAACCGTTAAAGTTTCTAAACATCTTACAACAACGTCACTTGTTATGTAAAGTTGTAGGATTTCAAAACGAAATGAGAAACGTTTATACGGAAATTGCAGTCGAAATTTTGAACATACATGATTAACTGAAAACCTAAGTGTTTGTTAATGAATAATCTGAACACTTGTATCAACAATATTTTTCTTTAGTTAATTAAATGAATAAAAAGTGAACCGGACCGAACCCAACCAAACCGCGGTTCAGTAAGCCCCAAAAACCATGCAATGAACCGAACCGGCGGGTCAATAAATGTGTGAACCACTGAACCGAACCAGTCCTTATTTTCGAGTGGTTTGCATCCCTGCTTTAAAGACCAATATTTGTCTATTTGAAGTAAATCTGGCCATAGTTTCGACAAATATCGCCTAGTTTAATCAAAGTGGTCGTATAATAACGTTTAGAAAGAGACTTTTCGAAAAATGGGGTCGTTAGATACCTTCTTATGCCCTTGCAAAGGGTTTTATAATTTTACCCAGAAGTTTATAACGCATAGAAATATTCATTTCCGACCCTATAAACTATATATATCTTGATTAGGGCGACGAGCTGAGTCGATTAAGATTTGCCCGTCCGTCTGTTTTAGAGCTATCGAGCTGAAACTTTGTGCAGAGTCTTCTTTTTACTGCACGCTGCTAATATGTCGGAATCGACCGGATCGGATGACTATATCTTATAGCTGCCATAGGAACCACCGGTCGGAAAATGGTCTTTAGAGAGAAAAACATTTTTGTTTTCGATGTTAGCGTCCTTAAACTCTGTCAGTACTAATATTGTATGCTTTCGCACAGATTTGCATAATTAGGTAAAAATCGGATGACTATATCTTATACAATGGTGGACAAAAGTATTTTGACAAATCCATTACATCTTTAAATAAAAATCCTAAAATTTTGAAATTTGTGTCTAATACTGGTATAAAAATAAGCTTTCAATAAAACATAAGTAGTACACAATCGGTTGCATAGGTTAGAAAATATAAATCAAAATGTGCAAATGAAAGTGGACATAAGTATTTTGACAAGAATCCAAAATGAGTTTATTCTCAGCTCAGAACCTAAAATGGTTTAAGAATGATTGTGTCTAGACAAGTTTTTCACGCTGAATCCGAATCTGTCTTTAGAACATTGGATTAACTGTAAAATAGACATAAAAATTCAGAAAATGGCTTATTTTCCATTATGCAAAAGACCCTATGTCCTAGAAACGGGTTATTTTTTAAAAATTTGTAAGTGTCAAGTTATAGTACTCAGTTTTCTGTAAATTGTGTTCTTAAATTATTTATTTGTATACGATATAAGTTTCTGCACGATCTGCAAAGTATGGCCGATTTGAATGCAAATCAGTAGCTAAGTACCAAAAATTTAAATTTGCATGCAACGGCCATAAATTGGGATCGATCACTAACTTTTATCTTATAAAATACAATAATTTCGTTAAACGTTTTTCAAAATTGAACAAATCACCAGTAGTTAGTAAACAAACAAGATCGATTAGAATCCGGGGGAATTTGCAGTCATTATGCTGGCAAAATTGTTGGCTAGTATGGTGGTTGGTTCTCTTTCCCATGCCATATCAATGTATCAGTGTGTGTAATAAAATTCTTATGTTGATCTATTGATCTCTGTAATTGCCCTACAACTTTAATGGTTTAATTCATTTGGCCCGCTCTCACATATCTTGCTTACAAGCACATACATATTCCTCCACACGCGCTTCACATTTTATGTCAAACTGTAGCAATTTTTAATTTATTGGCAATTCTTTTTGCAATTTTTTAATTGCACTTACTGCCACCCGCCTCGACAAGACAAAGATACCCAGCCAGTGGCAGCGACCAAACTATTTAAAGGAAACAGAAAGCGACTGATAAAGAATCTTCTTCAAACAAAGAGCCGAATAAATGTTGTGCACATAAACAAACATTTGTAGGCTAAAGCAAATGTTGAACAGAAAAAGCTTTTCTAATAGTGTGGCTCATTAAGCTCATTTTCCAGATGCAAACAAATTCCTCTTCAGTGAGTAATGGGTAACATCAAGGGGGGGCAGACAGCTGCTTTAAATTCGTGCAATCAGTTGAAGGAATTCTTTTTTCTAATCCAGCTACAAACGTGAGCTTAGAGTTTTGTACCTACATTCTGTGGAATAAAATGGGAATACAAAACTCTGAGAACTTTCTTCAAATTGCAGAGACCACCAAACAATTATATAGATCTCTTAAACTCTAAGGGTCCGCGCACACATGCTACCCACTCTGGCAAGTCTTTGAACTTGCCGATAGAAACACACTCCACATTCGATTTCGCTTAATGTGAAAATCAGACTAGGCCTAACAATGCTCAAGTTGAAAGATCTTAAATTTCTTGGGCAACACGTCTAGACATTGTTTATTTAACAAATTCATTTCCAGACATCCCAAAACATATTTCATTCATTTTCTCTATTTAACCCTTAGGCAGCAACAAGTCCAACATGGACCCGGCATTGATCAACTTTAAGGTGCTGTATGTGCTGACTCAGCTATGCGGCTTGACAATGATTGTGCTGGTGGGCACCTGGATTGGACAACATTTTGGTGGCTTAGGCGGCTCGGACAATCCCAAATTGGAGTTTAACTGGCATCCATTGTGTATGACCATTGGCTTTATCTATCTATATGGCAATTGTGAGTATTATTGAGCCAGCGGAAGAGGTGTTTCTAATGACCTAATTCCACTCCCATTTACTTTTAGCCATACTGATCTATCGTGGTTTTCGCACCACGCGCAAGAAGACGCTTAAGCTCACCCACGCTGGCATCCATTTGGCTGCGTTTGTTTTGACGGTGATTGCCTTGAAGACGGTCTTCGATTCGCATAATTTGGTCAATCCACCCATACCCAATCTGTATTCGTTGCACTCTTGGCTGGGCTTGGCGGCGGTAATCATCTTCAGTCTGCAATATGTGGCTGGATTTGTGGCCTTCTTGGCACCTGGCCTAAGGGACAACTATAAGATTGCGTTGATGCCGCTGCATATCTATTTTGGACTATTTGGTTTTGGTTTGGCCATAGCCAGTGCTCTGATGGGTATCACTGAAAAAATGATCTTTGCCTAGTGAGTTCAGAAGCGTGAAGAATTTGATTTTGATTTTTATACCCTTGCAGAGGGCCCGACTGACTGACATATTATCAACCCACAGACAAAACTGATTATCCTACTGATCTAAGATTTGGCATTGACCTTTGTTTAGTTATGCAGGCGCGCACTAAGAGAGAAAATTTCGAAAATTTGTCCGCGAAGTTGGTGAAAAGGCCAAAGACAAAATTGTATGCGCCATATAAGTGGCTGTGGCGCTCAAGCAATATTGTGGGCAATGCTGTGCTGAACATGAGAGAGAACGACTCACACTCATGTTGTACGTAGGTGTATTGGCTCTCTGAGACAGATGATAGCTGCTATGAGAGACATGTGTTAGAAAGAAATAGTAATTAAGAGCTCGTAGCAAGCAGTGCTGAGGTCAAGATAAAACTACACAATTTCTACAATTTCTTAGAATCTGGGACGCGGACAAAGTCGCGGCGGGTTCAGCTAGTAAAAGTATATATATATATACTTGATCAGCATGACGAGCTGAGTTGATGTAGATATGTATGTCCGTCAGTGTCTATGCTATCTCTTCCGTTGACCAAGCTTTGTACAAAGTCTTTAAGTATAAATAAGCTACAAATTTTTATGTTTTCAAACCTATCCCTTTTCCAAACTTGATATTTGTATACATTATATGCTTCCACATGATTCTGCTAGGTTTTAATTCAAATCGGATGACCATAGCATATAGCTTCCATAGGAACAATCGGTTGGAAAACTAGTTTTAGTAAGAAAAACTTTTTGGTTTTCAAAGCAAATGTCTCCAATACACGAATTTATAAGTTTTCTCTGCTTTTTCATAATTTCAGCAAGTTTTATAAAAATCGGACAACTATATAGTATAGCTGTCATACAAAAGATAGTTCTGAAAAAAGTCTTTGTAAGAAAAACTTTTTGGTTTTCAATGCTATCGCTTCTAAACTTGTTACTGATCAATATTATACGCTACCACACAATTCTGTCAAGTTTGATCTAAATCGGATGACTATAGCATATAGCTGTCATAGGAACAATCGGTGGAAAAACTAGTTTTAGTAAGAAAAATCTTTTCATTTTCAATGCAAACGCCGCAAAACCTAGTATTACTAAGTTTTCTATGCTTTCACATCATTCCACCAAGTTTGATAAAAATCGGACAACTATATAGTATAGCTTTTATACAAAAGATAGTTTTGAAAAAAGTATTTGAAAGAAAAACTTTTTGGTTTTCAAGGCTGTTTCTTCTAAACTTAATATTTATTAATATTAAGTGCTTTCACATGATTCTGCTAAGTTTGATTTGAATCGGATGACGACAGCATTTAGCTGCCATAGGAACAATCGCTCGAAAAACTAGTTTTCGGACCGATTTCTAATCTTCTACATAGAGCTATCTGTCTGAGTATATCGAAAAAACTCCCAAATGATTCGAAAATGAATCGAAACTGATATAAAAAACGGGTTATAAATAGGGTTGTCGAAATATCGATATCGAATAACTTTTGACGATATTTTTATGAATACCTTTATTTGGTTTTTGGACAAAACGAAAGGTTTCCTAAAGTCATTCTCTTGGATATTAGTAATATCAGTAATACTAGTAATATCCAAGAGAATGCCTTCTGAAAACCTTCCTTTTTGTGGCCGAAACTAATTATTCTGCTATGTGTCAGATAATCTTACAATTTGAAGCCGATTTCACATTTTCTACATGGAGGAGGGATGCCAGAATGATCTTACGACCGCGTGAAAACAAATACAGATGCACAAAATACATCTTAAGCTAGAACAACAACAATAAATAGAACAAGTTGAGAGCTTAAACTCCTTCCTCCCAACAGTCTCAGCATACCTGGCTGGTAGAAACCTGTCTCTCTCCTCTGGAAAATCCAGCTCAACTAATTTCACTACTTGGACCAAGATAGTGAACACTCAGCTCAATGTCACTGTGGACGGAGGAAAAATTCCCACTATCAAATACCCAAAAATCTTGGGAGTGACTTTTGACAATCTCTTCTTCTTTGCGAGGCACGCGGAAAACACAGCCCGCAGAGTTAGAGAAAGAAATGGGGCCCTCAAAGCCATAGCTGGAAGCTCTTGGGGAAAGGAGAAGGAGACACTGCTGGCAATAAAACGTGTTCAGTGCGACTATGCGGCACCAGCATGAACCGCAGCCATCAGACACGCACAATACAAAAAATGGCCGTCCCTGAACTCAGATAAATTGTCCGTTTTCTCCCAGCAAGTCAGGCTTACGAGATATTTGCATAAACGTATGTTTAGCGAGGTATCTTTACATTTGTTGGTCCTGTGGCCATATTAAGTGTCCTATTCCAACCAAATTTGTTTTAATATAAGCTGCATTGAACGACGTTACAGATAAACCAAACAGGAAGATTTGATTTTGCTAAGGTACAAATTTTTGGATTTAAATATTGAAAATGTGGTTATTTTTTGATACAATCGATTTTTTCCCAAGTTTAAATAATTATGAAAAATTTTCTGCTGATATTAAAAGTCTTAGGAGAAATAGGTGGTTGTCCTTTGTTTCTTCTTATTTACAACTTTTTCTTTTCTTTCTTATCTGTTCAGCTATCAGCCACTGTGTTGCAAAATTTACTTACAACCGATTAAAATATAACGCAGAAACTTTAAATTTTATGTAAAATGTTTGCTTATAAGCGATATTTGCTTAAAAGCGATTTGCATACAAGCAACTAATTCTTATATCAAAGTTGTGCATAATGCTCTAAAATATAATATTAAACTTTGTTCTTTTTTTTTTTTTTTGCTGTAATTGCTCTGAAACCGGAAAATAATAATAATAATAATTAAACTTTTGCATATAACCGATATTTGCATATAACCGATATTTACTGTATTTGTAATACATACATACTTAATTTGTGTAAGTGTGATCCCTCTTATGCTCAGTCTCTTTCGCGCTCTTAGCAAATTAGCTTAGTCCACATCATTTTCTGAGCGCAACAGCCGTTAACTTTTCTTTTGCTTTTTTACCTATTTCGCGGTGAAATTTTCCATGTTTTTTTTTCTTAGTGCGCGTCTGCATAACTAAACGAAGATCTAAGCCAAATCTTAGATCTGTAGGATATGCAGTTTTGCCTAAGGGTTGACAATATGTCAGTCAGTCAGGCTTACAGATTTATAAGTATAGATATACAAACTGCAAGGGTATATAAACTTCGGTTGAACCGAACTTAGCTTTCCTCTAAATGCTTTTTTCTTATTATGAATTTCAGTCCCAACTATTCGACATTGCCTGCAGCCGGGATATTGGCCAACATTATAGGCGTGTTGTATGTGATCTTTGGTGCTTTGGTGTTTTATTTGGCCACAGAGTCGTCGTACAAAAGGACACCTTTACCCGAGGACACGCATTTGCTGGCCAGTGGCAGCAATATGGGCAATGAGTAAACGTTACCCAAATATCTGACGACCCCAGCCAAATGCTATGCTGACTTAAGTTGAAAAACTGTGCACAAAACTACAAAAAGAAAAGAAAATCCCAAACATTGTTAACCAGGTGGTGCTTTATCTTTGTTTTGATTTTGTTTTGCATTAAAGTATTTTTCATGTTTAGTTTTAATTTAAACATATTTTATTTATACATCGAGATGAAATGTATAAAATTAACTGAGAGTGCTCAAATTTAAATGTATTTTAACCTTAATCAGATACGAAGTTGTTTAAATATATAAATATATATATATCTTTACATACATTTGATTAGCCATCCGCTTTGGGTGGCGTAACCCAACCAGATTTCTCATGTATCTTCTCCAGCGACTTGAAGCTTTGCTTTGCTTTTTCCAGCGTGTAATGAGATTGGTTCAGCGCTGTGGTGGCTGTAAACAGTATGCGTGCCTTGCCCTTAACCATAGTGGCACCAATTTGCATTATTACCGCCTCCATGACATACGCCGAACTCCAGCCCTGTTTGGTCAACAGTTCCATACATATAGCTCCACCGCCAAGCACAAACCCACCGGAAATAATTGGATGTACAACACGCACAAAGGGCGGCGCATATGGATATGTTCCCTCGAAATGTATGTTCAACGTTATGCTATCCTTGCCTTGCTTTTTCATAAGCAATTGCAAATCTTCATGGAGCGGACTGTCCGCGTCCACCGACTTCAGTTCTACGTTCCATTCGTAAATGGAATCATCGACCAGCTCAATGGTGTACATTTGCTTTTTGAACGAATCGGAACGATAAATATCACGCAGCTCCTTCATCAGACGATCGTTGGCCTGTACGGATCCCTTCATGACACCATTTATATAATCTTCTTGTTGACGATGACGCAGATTTTCTAGAGTCTCTATATGTGCCATTTCCATGTCAAGGGGGGCGTCAATCATTTCCACAGGCAAATCCAATTCGACCTCGCCCTCGCTCGCCTCCTGTTCGCTCTCATCATTATCATCTTGATCCGAATCGGTTTGCTCAGGGTCCTTCTTATCCCTTAGAGTGGGCGACGGAATTTGCAAATTATCCACTTCAGGGGGCAGTGGCAAATTGTTTAACTGGCACAGCTCACGTACCAGTATGCCCACCTGTAAAACAGTCCACCTGTTGGTTAGTCCCCCAAAAACAAAAGGAATCAAAGTTGCACTCACCTGATTGATCACATGATTATCGAGTCCATGGGTAAGGCCAAGTGTTTGCACCGCATTTGTAACGCTGGGCTCATCCCTTTCGGCAAACCAAACGGGAGGAGTTTCAGGATACGTCTCAGTTATGCTGGCATGAATGTCACAACCATTGCCATTGGCATCGATGAATCTGCAATGAAGCTCATCCAGTGAAGACGCAAGCACGCGAAATCGTGCGTGGTTCTTGGGAAAGACTTTCTCCAATGTTTTGATCTCCTCCTTCAGTAACAGGAGGCACGCCATGATGGCGGAAGAGTTGCAACAGCGATCACAATGAAATTGTCAAGTGTATTTATTGCTTATAGTTGAAATTCCATCCGTGCGAGATTTGACAATTGTCGGTCAAAACATTTGGCTGTTTTCTGCTAGATTTACTATCGATATGTTATCGAGCGGGCAAGATACAACAGGGACGCTTCCACAACAGAGAGTCAAGGTAAAGGCGTTTTCGAGAATGTTTTAATATTTGACAGTGGAAAAAGAGTTTACTTTGTGAAAGTAAAAGATTTAAAAATTGTGAAGCCAAAATTAAATTTTTATTTTTTTTGGATAGAAAGAATCTTTTGTTAACTTAGCAGCCCTACTACTAAATTTTACAAATTTACTATTACTTATTACAATAACTTTTATGGTAGTGATATATCATTTGTTAAACTTTTGTCGGGACCTTGTCTAGATATCTCTCAGCTTGTTCGGCAATTAGTATTAGAGAGAAAATTTGCGCTGCCTCTCAATTTTGCTGGTGCTAAACGATAGTGCCCAAAAATATACTTTATAGTGCGAGTAGTAAATCACTGTGCGTTACGATCATGTGTTAGAGCGAGACGACCATATTCCCAAAAGTATTTAGAGAGCGTAAGTGAGAGCGAACAGCTGACTCCCTGGACTCCCTTTATTGAAAACCTACTACATCCATGTCAAAAAAAAATCTAACATAGAAGCGCACTTTTGCTGCGTCGTCAACATTTCACTCAGATATTAGTCAACTGATTGCTGTCATTTTGGCTCTCTGAGTCATTTTTTGACTATTTGAGTAATTTTTGTGACTATGTGCGTCTTCCTAAAACTGGTTTCCTATGAAAAAAATTTTGAGTTGTCTGATGAATGTTTTCTTTGTCAGGATAAAACCTGTAAAGAGAAAAGGCTTCAATTTAAGGATTTATGTTAGATTTTCTTTGTCCAGTGTTGGGCTGGGCCATCAAACAATTATTTTTTATTCCTTTTAATGTTAAAAAGCAGAATGTTGAAATGCAGTCTTATATATGAGTCCAAACAATACGGGGGTGTACTACCCGAGAGCATGCCGCTTCACATGTGGAAGGCGAATTTAGTTAGTGTGACCGTAAATATTAATCGTCAGTGGAACAAGGAAATTCACTTTTTGAGAATGACCTTGACCTTGAGGTCATGAATGAGCCAGTGGAACATGGGGATTAGATTCTTGCTCACCAACTGCAGCTGCTTTGACTGATACCGACAACATCTCATCTCAGTGGCGTAGATATCCCACTCGTTATCCCCCCAAATTTGATCTAAAAGGAAAAAAGAGGTGACGAAGTGGAAAAAAAACATATTAAAAATTTTACTAAATAATTATAGGAAATAAAAAAATAGTATTCATCAGAATATTATAAAAAAAATTCCGACGATAGATTGTCAATTGTGAACGATTTGCGTGCAAAAAAATCGCAGGGTCATCCAACATTTTTTTAACAACTTACCTCTAAAATTTAATTACCATTACCATTTCCAACTTCTATGGTTATTGTCTGAGCAGATGGCGGACAGACACTTTTAAACTCTTTCACGCGACTTAAAAAAAAAAATTGCCTGCGGCGCTCCATTTTTCCATATTTCTGAAACGAACTTTGTATATATATTCGAAATATTGCTCTTTTTGCAGCCAAATGAGACAATTCGATTTTTTACATCCCGCCAGATCCTTTTCATGTTTTGAGTGCGAGACGAGTCTTTAAAAACCCTTTTCACCGAAAATTATTTATTAAATCAACTTTTTTTACGACCACTTAATTTGGCCAGCATTTTAAACATTATGTGCAAAGATCAACCTAAAATTTCGAAATTTGAAGACACAGACATAAAAAAAACTATAGCTGACGGCCGCTACCTTGTTGCATAATAATTCTTTGTAGATCGCGGTCCATCGATGGAATTCTTTGAGCAAAGGGGGACCTATATTAGACTTTGAATTCGTTCACAAATTCGTTCGTAGATACCATGGATGACCCCTCGCAATTATATAGCCTAAAAAATTTTAATAATTCGCAGTCCATCGAAAGTATTTTTTGTTTATAATTTTCGGAGAAAAGGCAGAAGTTCTACAGGGCTTTTCCGGTTTTAACTTTTGACAATAAGTGTCGAATTCGAATTGGTAAATGTGCTGTAGTATCAAATTGATCGGATTGTTCAGATTATAACGTTTTAATTTGAATCCGTCGAGTAAAGAGTAATTAGGTTCGATACGGATTTCCTTGGATGTTTAATGAAAAAGAGAACATGAAAAATTTTTGAATTCACTTTAGTGGAAACCGTGAACATTGGCATCAAATCCCAAAAAAAAAATACCCACCCCCATTGCAAAAAGCATTAAGCTACTGTCTCATCTACAAGCAGAGCCGTCTGATAACATGGTGTAATTATATAAGGTGAAACCGTCAGCATCTGCTGAGGGCCAGTGGATGTATGCTTGTCAAAAAGAAAGGGAAATGGCTTGCTTTGTTTTGTATTTGTTAATTTTTGTATTTAGGAAGTTACAAATGTCAACGATTTTTAGGAAGACTAACTAAAATTTTGAATATAATGTTTGATGGCATAATTTAAAATGTAACACAATTTTTCGTCCTCGCTTAGCTCAACGTTTTGTTTCATAAGCCCGATGACTGCATCCAAAGTTCCAACCTCTACAGTTATTTTCCGCATCCACCTTCGAAGTGTTGTGAGTCTAGGCAAAGGGAAACCCTTTGCATACTAGTGATTGTATGCTCGAGGAAAAGCATGCAGACATAAGCCATATAAAATATCAGCCGAACTCCATATAACCTTTTTTCCTTGTTTCTGGTTCTTCGTAAAAATCGTCGAAAGAGTTTCTTTTAGCACCTTGCATTTATCCAATTCTTCCTTAAGCTTCCTATTTGCCCATATTTGGCATCAACTGTCGGCGTTTAGGTGCTTTGTCTTTATACGTAGTTGTTTTCCAGTCGACCGTTTCAAAATGATTTTCCCAAACTGTAGAGTTTTCCTTCATACAAATGCCTAAAGACACTTCCCAATTGGTTGTTCTTTCCACGTCTTTTGGAATACGTATAAGCTTAAAGTTGCTTCGCGCAAACGATTTGCCGCAAACTACACAGTAACTTAACATTTGACACTAAAAAGCAGCAAAAAATCAAAAAGAAGACATACACATACATCCAAAAACACAGAAAAATTTGTCCGCACCCAACCTTTCGCATCAAGCATTCATATCGAACTGGCCCACTGGCCAGTTTTCTCGCTCGGTTTCACCTTTACTATTACACCATGTCTAATACGACACTAATTCGACGCGTAAGAATGACCTTGACGGGGCGTTAACCGATATGATTGCCAAGGATAAAGTAAAGTAGTATAGTAGTAGTATATATATTTTTTGAACATTGAATAAATAGTACATCGTTGAAGTAACTGGCTTTACAAAGATTATTACAAAGTATATAAAAAGAAAAACAGACTTGACTACACAGCCGCAGAATAAAACGAGAGCGTAAGTTAAAGTCGGCTCTAACCGACTTCGATATACCCGTTACTCATGAAAAAACATGTTTAACAGTGTTCCCGCGTTCCTTAGTGTGACCATCCAAAAAGTATGCAACATTTTTTTAGGGTGGGAGGGGTGGTAGCGGGGAGGGCTTGGTTCACTTTTTTGCTTATAACTTGAGAACCGTTCATCCGATCTTTATCATTCTTTCGGCAAATCGATTCATTTTGCTAATTACTAACTATGTCTAGAGAGTACGAATCTTCTATCTTTAAAACTGTAGGAGATATAACTTTTTTCCAAATTGCCGGGGCGGGAGGGGGCGTGTCCAAAATTTGAAACAAACTTGATCTGCGTGCAGATAAAAGAAGCATTTGTCCCATACATGTCAAACCTCTATCTCTTACCATCTCTGAGATCTAGGTGTTCATACAGACAGACGGACGGACGGATGGACGGACGGACAGACGGACAAGGCTAAATCGACTCGGCTGTTGATGCTGATCAAGAATTTATATACTTTATATGGTCGGAAATGATTCCTTCTGCCTGTTACATACATTTGCACGACTTTAGTATACCCTTTTTACTCTACGAGTAACGGGTATAAAAAATGAACGTAGTTTTCAACTTGGTTTATGAAAAAACCGTCTGTTGAACTGTACCGAATAAATTAGTTAATAGTAACTTAAATTGTAGGTAAATTAGGTTAATTTACTAAAAATCTCCATTATTGATCCTCCAACGATATTTTGTAGCTTCCTGAATAAATGCTGGCAATGGCGGCCAGCTCTCTCCATTTGGGACTCGTTTAGTCTCCTCTGCTGATAAAATGCTTCGATTGAAGTGTAGCAACCGAAACTCTGCTAGTATGGGGCAAATTGACTGAAAGTGTTGGATGTCCTCTTGTTCTCTCAGATTACAAAGGCTACATTCCAGAGATCCACCTTGCCTGTATGGAGTTGCATTGAGGCTAAGCGTTTCGCACCTGGCTCTACAAATCGCACTAATTCGGGAAATGCCCAAATCATCGTTGAAGTAATTCCGATCACCCAGATTATGCAAAAGTGATTTGTACATAAACCGCTCGTTACTGGCACTGGCCTGGTCTATAAACATTTCCCTTTCCACTTCGCTAATTTTGCTGATGATTTCCGCGTGTGAATGCTGCCAATGCAAGGGGTTCTCCAGGAAGAGAAACAGCCCGTTTCTTCTAAAAGCATCTGTTTCGCTATGATCTTCGGCATCCTTGTATCGGGCATTTTCATAACTTTTGACATACAGTCAAAATGTCTTTGCAGCGTATACTTATACAGCGAGGACAGCCCCGTTTCTATGTAAATAACATAATTGGGTGTGTTGAGTGGAAGTCTGAAGACTTTCTTAATAAAGAACGTTAGAAGACGCTCTACGTCCGGATACCGCAAGTAACCCCAAATCTCTGCAGCATAGCTCTGAATAGACCGCACTGCAGCACAAAAAGTGCATACTTGATACTTGGCTTAACGTTCTCTCTACCCAACAACGCTTTCCATGAGCAGTTGATAGCTATTTTGGACTCTTTCAGTTTCTCCTTGATATGCTCCGTAAAAGACATATTTGCTGACAAGAGAACTCCCAGGTACTTGTATCTTCTGACTATTTCGAGTGGAACACCCTCCATGTTCCAGGTTTCATTTCGAGCCCATCGGCCTCCACCTGCCCTGACGACCATTATGTTCGATTTCTCCGTATTGATTTGCAAACTCCACTGGTAACAGTACTCCGTGTCTTTGTTGATCATTTGCCGAAGCATGTGCGGACTGTCGGCCAAAATACACATGTCGTCGGCATACATTAGCGTCTTAATAGTTTGGCCCGCTATTGTTACTCCTCCGGGCAGGTTCTCAGTGATATCGTCTACATATAAGAGAAGAGTAAAGGACTCAATATGCAGACCTGTCTGACTCCAGTATTGGTTACAAAACCATGCGAAATTGTGGTTCCATCCCATACTGCTGCACTATTATCTGCATATAGATTTTGTAAAGCACACAAAATTTTAGTGGATAGGCCCAAGTTGCCAAGTTTGTAGAAGAGACTTCTCCGGTTCACTGTATCGAAAGCAGCCTTAAAGTCGATGAAAAAGATATACAACTTTTTACCTTTCTGCAGGAAGGAATTCGATATGGCAGTAAGAGCGAAAATGCTGTCTATAGTCGAATAGCCTTTTCGAAAGCCAAACTGGCACTCGCTGAGCGCGTCAGAATCCTGTACCCAACTTCTTAAGCGGCTAAGAAGAACTCCTGCAAATATTTTCATTACTACATTTAAACAGGAGATGCCTCTGTAGTTGTTGGCCAGGGTAGGATCTCGTTTTTTGTGTATGGGGATAATAATACTTCGCTTAAAAGACGGGGGAAATGAACTTTTTGTGAAAAGATCATTGTAGGCCATCGTGAGCAGAGCAATGAAACCCGTCGTCGCATATTTGAAGAACTCTGCTACGATACTATCCTCTCCTGGCGCTTTATTCCTCTTGATAGATATTATGTCGTCGTATTAAAATTTCTGTCAAACTCATTCGACTGAATAAGAGGCAGGGCAAATTGGATTTGGACCCCTGGGGCTTGTACGTAAAGCAGGTTTGAAAAGTAATTTGCCAGACTTGACGCATCTGCACGAATAACTGGCTTTTGTCTACCACCGTTTAGCTCCCGCAATAACGCCCAGTAGCTTTTGCTATCTTCAGTGGTACCAATTTTTGCTCCCATGGCGGTCTAATACTGCTGTCGCTTCAACCTGCACACGCTTTTAGTGTGTGTTTTACCGCTTCTTGGTAAGTTGATCTTAAAACGGGGTTGTTCCTTTTCCTTAATGCTTTTAGTGCCACGAACGATTTCTCTCTGAACTGCATACAATATCAATCAAACCACGGCTGCTTGTTGGGAAGTTTCCTCACGCTGTGGCTTTGCATCGGCAACGCAGAGTCCTTAATAATGAGAACTAATTCATCTAACCGGACCGACTCCAGGACCACTTCATTGTCCACAATCTATGAAACTTCTCTTTCCATCCTTTCTGCGTACCTCGTAGCCAACGAGTCTTTCCACTTTAGTTTAATTAATAAAGTAAAGTAAAGTTAAGTAATAAAGTACACTCAGGTATTAGATCCCAGATATACAGCCAATTGGAATTTGAACTAATCATAATTTGACTATAAAAACGTCAAATGTCATTCGGAAAGCGACTAGTATTTAGTAAAAACTTTGACATTTACGAAATGGGCTATTTGCTTGAGGATAGTTGGGAAATATAATAAACATATTTCCAAAGTGGTGAGTCCTCGACTCAATCTGTGCGTAAGTTGAAAAAAAAAAAACATTAAACACAAAAAAACTCAATTGTGGATCAATGCGTGAAGCGAGTTCGTGAAACTGGAATGTTGGTGGATAAAGCAACCCGTGTACGTACTCGTCCGGTGCGCTCGACCGAAAACATTGCCAAGTCAGCCGTGGTGGTCATTTGACCGAAATTGTTTTTCATAAATAAATGACATGAACCAACCACCCTTTACTTATGTATCGCCGCCGTTTAGTCGACTATCGGAAAAAACTATCGTCGATAATCGATGGTTCTCCACCTACAGCTCTCTCTGCCATTTTACAATCAAGTTTCACAAGTCTCTGACAGCTTGTGAAAATTTATCAGAGCACATATTCGTTTGCTCAGTACGCGCTTTGAGCAATGTAATCAGTCGGGCTCTGAGAATAGGAAGGCTAAGGAAGGATCCCATGTAGAGTTGGGTTGTTCATGAGTGGTTCGCCAAAATGAAAAAGTGAACATGTTACTCTTCAATTGTTCAGTGAGTCTTCCTCAGTGAGTTGTTCTGTTAACTGTTCAGTGATATGTTCAGTATTTAGTTTGTTAACTACATAGTTCAGTAAATTGTTCAGTGTGACCTGATCATTTTTTAATATTAAATTTTTTATTTATACATTTTACACCATTTTTAATATTATCCTGGGGTGGGGGAAATTCTTTTATTACTTTCTTTCAGTTTTCCATCCTCCCTTCATCTTATGCCCATTATTTCAGTCCTTCTTTCTTCTCATAATATTTTCTCTTTTGGTTCTAGTTCTACCTTTTTGTCTAAGCATCACTTCCTTCTGTCTTGCGCTTACGGCCTCTTCTTCTTCCAACATTTCTTTCCTTACGATTGAGATCGTATTTAACTCTACCAAGAGAATTGGTATTTAAAAGAGTTTCTGGCATATCATCTTGAGAAGATGCATCTACTAAATTGTGTGGCTGAAAGTTTAGCAAGTCATCGAGAGCCACCAGATATGTGGGGGTCTCACCCACGCCCTTGACCTCAATTAGTCCACGATAATCACAGCGTATATTGAAGCGACGCAATACCATGGCCGTCATTTCGGTGACTTGTATGGAACCCACCACACCGGTAGAGGTCATACGTGAGGCCATATTAACAGGATGTCCCCAGATGTCATAGTGTGGCCTGGATAAACCCACAACGCCTGCCATGACCGGACCATGAGCAATGCCTTAGAAATGGGATAAGGGGAATCTAAATTAAGATTCAGAAATTGTGAGCCACTTTCTTTTACCGATCTTTAAGTTTCCCTTCAAAATGGAACCAAATTCCAGAAAAATATTATTTCTTTGTATATCCAACATTATGGACAAAAGTTCTATGGCAAACTGTGTCATCACCACCACAGACTCATCATTAGCTTCCGAAAGGCCACGCTTGCTGCCTATAAAACTTTGGGATGATGATCTGGGACTGGGTTTTGTAGAGCCTTCTGTGGTTAAATCGAAACGTACCGAGTCTACAAAGGGGATAGAGGTTATATATTTGCCATATTTCTAGGCTATATACTCACTTGATCTTTGGATTCGCTCCTCCAGGCTGTTGCCACTCTGTGAGCCCGGCACATGAAGTGAAAAGTCAGGAAAGTGTTCCACCTCTAGACCACAGGCAGCCATATATGTCCAACCCATCACTTTGATCTTTTCCACTTTATATTTATGGGAATATTTCTCCAGGAGATCATCGAAATAGCATATAAACTCATTGAGTACCCGTATGCCCACACGATCGGCCTCGTAGTTCTCAATGGAGGCAAACATTACCGCCACATTGTCAAAATTCTCATAGTAGAGCTCATCGCGACGTCGTCGTTCTAGAAAATCATCAGCCACATGATTTGGCAATAGATTGACCATTATGATTTGAATAGATCGGGTGGTAATTAGGGTCTGTGCGTGTTTCTCTTGATAGCGTAGTTTAACACTAAAAATAACACAAATATTTATTCTACAAAAAATGCCTTGGTATTTGGGCGTACTTACACGTATTCCGATTTATTTATATAGGCAACATGTCGCTCTTTGATCACCAGCATTATATAAAATGCCAACAGATACCAAGTATGGGCATCTTCGGCCTTTAAACCCATATTGGTAGTCTCGGAGCGTTCAAAGGCAAAACCATATTTCGTGTGTATGTTAAATAGATGTGCAATGACAAGGATTAGACCGAAAGCCAACCTGAAGAGCACGGGTAGGCCATAGAAATGGTACTGCAGAGCTAGCAAGATAATCACACTTTCGGTAATCATCTAAGTACAAACGATAGTTTAAATGAGTTCCCAAGTGCCTACAAAATCAAAGACATTGAATATATAGTAATTGTTATGCAAAAATATTTATAATTTTTTTCTAATTGTTAACCACTCATGATATAGTTTCTAAGCATAAACAATGTATTGTCCTAAACGTAACTTAAATTTTGGTGTTTTCAAAAAGATGGAGACTTTTATAGTTTAAAAGTTACGAATTTTTAAAGTTATAAACAAATAAAAAGATGCCCTTAAATAAAAATTTCTCACGTAGTCAGTTTTAAAGTCATGTGATTGAAACTTGGCAATTGTGTTTATATTTATCAAGCTTTTCAAAATTGCCAACATCACACTGTGATCGGACATCTATATCATATAGCTGCCATAGAAATGCTGAATATGGTTGTGGTATAATATACTTTCAAAACTCTGGTCACCCTAATCCACAACAAAATGCAATTAATCATAGCATTCGTATGGCAGCTATATGAAATAGACGTCCGATCTGTGTGATGTTGACATTTTTGAAAAGCTTGATATATATAAAGCCCACTTGCCAAGTTT